>OLMO02000294.1:123725-146931 GCA_900291935.2 Cassiopea xamachana | reverse complement strand
ATATATATATATATATATATATATATATATATGTAATAACCTTTTCTTTGTCTTCATATTGACATTGCTTTTCATAAGTTCTTTTAACTCCCAGAATGATTTCTTTGCTATTCATATTCTTCTCTTGATTTCCTGTATGTATCTCGTGTCTGCTGTGATAAGTGTGCCAACATATTTCTCCTTATTTACTTGTTCTAATGTTATTCTATTTGACTTTATTGTTATTTTCGTTCCTGGTTGTTTTTCCATTACCATAACCTTTGTATTTTTCACATTCAACTCCATGCCAAAAACTGTACAGCTTTCATTTACTTTATCAATTTGTCTTTGTAAACTTCTTCTGTGTTAGCTAGCAATACAGTGTCATCAGCAAATCGTATGTTGTTTATAATCATTTCGTTTACAATTAAGCCATCTTTATCCTGTAGGGCTTCATTTATTAGTTCTTCGCTATACATATTAAAAAACACTGGAGACAACACACAGCCTTGTCTGACACCTTTCTCAATTTAAAAGCTTCTAGAGTCCTCTGACCTTCCCCTAATTTGAGCAGTTTGAGACCAGTATAGATTTAATATTAATCATGTTTCCTCTGAAGGCACACGATATTTTGTTAGAGCCTGAATTATTTTATTATGGTTCACTTTATCAAATGCTTTTTTATGATCTATGAAGCATGCAAAGATATTTCTGTTCTTGCTAATCATTTTCTCTGCTAAAGCCTTGGTTGACATATTACATCTCTTGTTCCTCTACCCTCTCTGAATCCTAATTGATTTTCGCTCAGTTTGTCTTAGCTAGTGGTGCTATTCATCTCTTTATAATGTGTACCAATATCTTAGCTGCGTGTGATATTAAGATTATCGTTCTATGATTACCACACTCTTTTTGTGCTTTTTAGTTTAGAAAGCTGTATAAAAATTGATATTAGAAAATCTTCTGGTTGGAAGCCCGCAATATAGCGTTTATTGATAATCCATGTCACCATTTCTTTTCCCTTGGTACCCATATTCTGGAAAAATTTTGCTGGGATTCTGTCTATTCCCGTGGATTTCCCCTTTGGAAGCTTAATGACAGTTTCCCTTCTTCCGTTGCTGAGATGTTTACAGTATTATGTATGCTATTCGTATCTGTACATATGTCTGGTCTCTCATCCAAAAAATAGCATTCTCATCAAAAAGCACTTTTTTGGGTTGTGTGTTTTATCTAGTGATTCAATCTCATTGCAAATATCATTATCATGTTTTCTACATATTTGCTTTATGGTCTTGGTGACCTCCTATACTTTTCTTTTCCACATTCTTCTTTCTTCAATTTTGTCCCATATTTCTTCAGTGATCTAGCTTGGTTTCTTTGTGTGCTTTCTTTTCCCGCCAACTGTATCTGCCACCTTAATAAGACACTCCTTGAGTTTGTTTCAGGCTTCTTCAACATTTTCCCCATGATCGTTCGCACCAATTGACCTCTCACTTTCAACCTTGAATATCTCTTTCATTGTTCCTTTTTCAAGTTTGGAAACATTCCACTTTTTTTCTTCAAAATTTGTTCTTTTTCATTAGCTTGAGTGCTGTTTTGAACTTTATAACAACTGGATTATGATCTGATCCACAATCCGCGCCTGGCCGGGCCTTAGCATTTTTTATGCTATTGCGATGTCTTCTGTTTATCATGATGTAATATATTTGATTTTTCGTTTTTCCATCTGGAGCTGACCGAGTGTGCTTTGAATTTTCTCTCTGTTCGAACCACGTACTGCAAAGTATTAAATTATTGCTTATGCAGAACTCTACTAATCTTTCCCCTCTTTCAATTCCTTTCACCAACCAAGTCCATGCGGTCCTATCACTTCACCTTGTTTTCCTTTTCCATTCCTGGCATTGAAATCCCCCATCACAATAACTGTCACCCCATTTCTTTGTTTCGTTTATTCCATGTTCTACTTCTTCATAAACATTTTCAAACCCTTCATCTGAATCTGCTGCCGTTGGCGGGTATATTTGACAAAGGAGAAGGTTCTTGGACTTTGATGATAATCAGATTATTATTATTCTTTCAGATTTAAAACTATAATTTGTAATTCTATCCACCGCGATGCCTCTCATTACGAAAGCAACACCTTTCCTATGTTCATCCCCTCCTACAAAGATGACTTTAAAATCTTCATTATTGGGCAAAAGATATTTGAAATACTCTGTATCTTTCCCGATTGTCTCTTATATTCCTAATACATCTATATTCATTCTTATCATTTCTTTGGCAACTTTTGCAAGTTTTCCAGCCTGATACAGGCTTCTCATGTTCCATGTAAATATTTTCCAGTTGTCACTGGATGACCGTGCATGTTTGCCTGCTAGGGCACAATCCATCCACCGGGCTGGACTGATAAGCCAATTGGCTTCACCACCCCTTTTGCCAAGCTCTTTACTATTTCTGTTTAACATTTCCATGATAAGTCTTTTACCGAAGTGGCTGCTAACTAGCCTGTCAACGCTATCCTTCTTATTTTCAAAAATTCCTCCGGGTACCGTTGGGAATGCTATGCCATTGAGTAAAAAGTTCCTCTGCCAGGAACATTCAACTCTACCCTGCTGCCAATAGTGGGATTTTTATTTGAAGCTTACTCCTCTAGATCCGCCGTGTTAAGCGCAAAACAGTCTCACCTCTTGCAGGATGTGGTTCTTCACCACGCACGGACGGTCTTCTTCACCCAGAGGTTTTGCATGATGCATGAGGTGTAGCTGGGATAGGTACACCAGTACCAGGGGAAACGCTTTAGTTTTATGCTTCCACCTGTGAAAGATACTAACTCTCTAGAGCGCTTGAGACTATGTCATCACTACAGCTCTAAATACTAGGATACAAAAGAAATCAAGATCTTCTGTTCTAACACATATACTTAGTATGCAATTATAGAAAATATGGAAGCGAATATGAACTGGAACTTCAAGTTTCGAGATATTTTGTTGTGCAATTAGTACCCTGCAGACTCATCTGTACTTAACATCTGACTCTCAACTAAAAGTTGGAATCTGCATGGAAACCAATTGTTTCCAGTCAGCTTTAACAAACGAAGTGAATAATTCCGTTATCTGGCACAGGAATAAATCACTTCGTTGGATGGAAATGAAGAATGTAATTGTACAAGGACATGCTCTACCTAGTAATATGTTCAGTTGCTAGATCTGGATCCAGTATGTTGCCCCTTAAAAATACACTGTGTTGCCGTTTTTTCTCTGCGCAGTGGCAGTTTTTCAGGGTTGGGGGATAAATCACCCCCATAAACCCTTAAGTTTCGTCCCTGCTTATGATACAAAAAGAAACATCTATTTAAACCCTCAGAGGGGCCCTTTAGGATCTGAATAGCTTTGGAGTCCATAGGGACCGTTCATTATTTATGCCTCAGGTTGGGACTGAAGGGAAATGTTTTTTGTTACCCAATCTTGTGCACTATATAAATAATAATTTCCCAATCAATACGCAGCTATTAAAAACATGATATCCAACCTTTGAGACAAAAAAACGATATACCCAATCTTAAGGCGGCCCC
This sequence comes from Cassiopea xamachana, assembly GCA_900291935.2. Classification (NCBI taxonomy): domain Eukaryota; kingdom Metazoa; phylum Cnidaria; class Scyphozoa; order Rhizostomeae; family Cassiopeidae; genus Cassiopea; species Cassiopea xamachana. Next base: position 143,384 of record OLMO02000294.1, on the reverse strand, counting down.
AAAAATCATTTACCCAACCTATTTCTCTTCGGCCCCAACCTGAGGTATAACTAATGAACGGTCCCTTAAGAGTTGCCCAAACCCTAATCTAGGATGAAGTCATGGCTGAGGGTATAAAACAAATCTTGTGAGGTATAGCTTGGATTATTAGTCTTTCTTCTAGATACATTATTCCTATTGTGTCAATTGGTTCAGGCCCATGACAATATGAATCAAAATACACCAAGAAAAGTCATTGTTGACGTAAGGAGGAGCGTCTGGCCCTGGAATATTCAAGCTACATTAGTCCTATCTAGTTGCCCAATGAAATTGGAATAAAAGCAACTTTAGGCAATAAGAGCAGACTATTCCAAATACTTTTTACAAACGTTTTGGGTATGATACACCTTGGAACTTGTCGTGTTTGGTCTTCATGCAATGATGAGACATTGCAACATGCTCAATTAACAGTTGCGTAGAAAAGGTAACAGTGCTGTAGTTTGCAGATGATTAGCTTGAATTTGGAAGGACACAGCAATTGTATCAATTAACATTCAGTTTTGTGGTCAATGCCAATTGCCTAACAAATATATTATTATGAATCTTTTCGGGCACCAATTTTCCATGCTGATCCACAAATATTTTTTTCCATTTTATCAGGTTTACAGTTATGCACTAATTTCCTTTGTTGTGACCTATTGAGACAACTGCTGTCTTGATCTAGTTGAACCTGATTACATGGGCAGGGCTGGCCCAGTCATGACAGGTGCCCGTGGTACCAGAGGTAGATTTATGTTTGCAATTACTTGAAGAGCTTCGCCCCAGGGCTCAGAGATCATCTCGGCTGGAAAGCAGATACTCATCAATATGGCGGACTGCAATCAGCAGACTATGTCTAGGTTTCTCGGTTTAATATGTAGTGATCGTAAACATTGTAGCCAAGGCCATTTTCTCATCTATTCAATTGTAACACAAACATCAAACAAATCCAAACAGTCACCTTTTCAACAACAAATCATTATCCATTGTTTCGTCTCGTAGCAACAGTCTGTATATACGTGTGTAGTTTTGTTTTGTGTAGTTAGTCGGAAATTAGTCTACAGACAGCGTGTATCTCTGGCTCCGTGTCCTCTGCACGTAAAATAAGACAACAGTGTAGCATCAACGAACCAACGAGGGGCAGTCACAAACAAGTAATAATAGGATGAACACAGTCTCCTATAAATATGCAGAATGGGCGTCTTTGCGTCACTCTTGCTGCAACTCAACTTTCTTTTACATCGTTTTGTACTTTATCAAAGTGATTACTATTGCAGAGGTGGTACAGATTACGTTGTGGAGAAAATATCGTAGAGCGGAAAGAAAACAAAGCACATTAAATGAGGATGAAGTTACAGCACGGAGGAGTATTTGGATTAGGACAAGGCGGGTAGTTCCCTAACAGAAATATATACATGATAGTAAATTGCCGAAAGTCGAGTGAAAAACTTGATAGCCAGCTTACCCCAGGTGACAGGGCCAGCCCTGCTCTGCTAGATTGGGATCCCAGGTACAACGGCTGGCTTTGGTATCATCTAGTTGGACTTCCGCTATAATACATTTTTGCTATTGGCAGAAGGCTTTCGTCTAAATTTGTCTACCTCATTTAGAAGGGCCAGACTTACTCATGTAATCAGCCCCTAAGTGATTTGTTTCTCAATGATTTCTTGCAGCTACTGGCAAGGTTGCTCTGGTTATTGGTAATCAACATTACATGTGTAGGAGGCCACAACAACAGGGGCTGGTACATCCTATAGATGATGCTCGAACTCTTGGAAGCGTCTTGAGAGAAATGGGTTACAGAGTTATCTGTTTGGTAGACTTGGACCTGACAGAAATGCAGAAAGCGATTAATGGCTTTTGTGACATGTTGAAAATGTCTCCAGGCATGTATGGTGTATTTTACTTTGGTGGACATGGATATGAGGCAAGTGGTAGAACATACCTCGTTCCAGTTGATGCCCCATCAGAATGGAATTCAGAATGTACAGTATGCGCAGATACAGTTTTGTCACAGATGCAGGAGTCTAAAACGAAGTTGAATGTGCTGTTTCTTGACGTTTGCCGTACACCGTAAGACTTTTTTGGCATTCGCCTATTTAGCATTTCAATTCACAGTGCATTTGCACGTCGAATCTCCATTATTCTATGACAACCTTGGGCTCGAAAAATGAACACTAAACTATTGCGATTTCGATTTTGCGGATTTTTGTTAAAATTCACCTTGTTGGTGCTCTTCATAGATTATCTTCTTTTTTCATGAATTTCTATTTCTTCTTTGCAGATCTGGAAGTGATCCACAAGGCAATGCTGCCAGTTCGTTTGATCCATACTTTAAAGCGGGAGCTCAGTCAATCATTTGTTATGCAACGTGCGTTTCATCTGTCTTCTTATCTCTCTCTGTTATTATAAGTCATTATTAACAATTATACCGTAACAAGCCCGGACCATTCCCCCTCAATCTGGTCATGTTATTCACTAATGATGCATCCTTCGAATACCGTATTTCTGCACCTAAACGCCCTCACACATATAAGCCCTCCCCGCAGATTAGGTCACCTTTTCCCTAACGCATGTTCATTTTCATTTCATTTCATTTTGGAATATTTTAGGAGAGTTACGCTTCAGCATAGCTGGCTTTCAAAGGGCCCTCCTTTAAAATGCTGTCATTTGTATCCCTTTTTATCCTAAATTTGACGGCAGCTTAGATTATAGGAACCGTTTCCCTGCATCAAATAATAGATCCTGAGAGCTAGTGAGGTGATCTACTCTGTTTCATGATTTTTAAAAATCGGTGTTTATTTGCCAAGATTATCCTGAAAAAGTGGAACTTCCCAGGTAAGGGGCAGCACCTTTGGTGGATTGGTGAAATCTGGGTTGTCTGGTGAAGTATGGGCCCAGCCTCGCAGTTTTTTCTGATCAGTGCTTATCAATCAAACCTTCCCTGTAAACCTTGATGCTCGTTTCCATAAAGTCGTAACTGCTGCTAAGCTGCCGGCGACACACCAAGTTTGCATTGGTAGCGGCCATGCTAAAGGTACGACCGGCAGCAGCAGAGAACATGTTGCTATATATGCCGTTACTGCCATCGTGATCGCTAAGAACTCCATTCCATGAGACTCTGCTGCCTTTTAAGGTGCAATGAAGGCAAAAGTATGAAAATTGAAAAAGCACATTTTTTATGTTGTCTAAGGTCAGCTAAAGTGAATAGACCAACTTTTGCATCCAAATTTGAAGCAAGTTTTGCAGGTTTTTGCCATTCAAAGTGGCTTATCATGAATTTAGAGCCTTCCATAGTGGAAACCTGAAAGTACAGTAGTGTTCACCAATAATTTCAGAGTGCAATGAACCGCCCTACGTCACACGTTTATAAGTTGTTGTTGTTTCAGGGCTGAAGTTTTTCTACTTCAGGTGGCAATAAAACCCCCAATTTTTGCAGGAAAACGGTCGGAAATGAGAAAAAGGCCAATGAGGACATGATTCTGGAGGATAGTTGATCAATTTGAGGCACTTCACTGCGCCTTTAAAGGATTGAAATGTCACCTGTTGATGACAAACGGTACCTGTTGTGTTGGCAACAATTTTTAATGACGTGAGAACAATATAGTGATCGCCGTGACCGTTAGGATATGCTTCTATTAAACTTCCACTGCCGGCGCGCCGGCAGTACCGTTAGTTTGCCCTAACTGCCGGCAAAAGTTGAGCACCACCCCTGCTATCTTTCAAGTCCTTTTTATAATTAACTGATTATGCTAGCGGTTTTTATAAATTTCAAATTGTAGAAATTTGTTTAAATAGTTGAAATATGTATAGATACGTATAGCTATCAGTAGAATAGTGATTTCCTGTAGCTTTGCTTGTATCAACAGACGTATGACCTAGGGTTTCATGAAACGGAAATAGGCTCCTCCTCTATCTTTGACGAGGGAAGGGCTGCCTTTTTCACATTGTATGGATAAATATGAATAGCTTTTATTGGGTCAGAAACTCAAAGCTAACCTTGAGTAGAGCATTCTTCCTCGCTAAAGCTAGTCGCAAACGACAGCAGAATGTTTAAGCAAAGTACAACAGCGCTTTGCTTAAGCGTTTACTCTCGTGTGCACCTGACTTAAGATCTTTTGAGCTACATGACCGTGAACCGTTCATTTTCAACGTCACGAATTTTTTATAGATGCCCACAATCTCAAGCTTTTGAACGAAGAAGTGATCGAAATGGTATTTACATTAAGCATTTGATACGGCATATTCATGAGGACAAGAGAATCGAAGATGTTGTTCATAGAGTCCATTGTGGTAAGTACAGCATTCTGAGTTTCATATATAAATATGCTCTTGAGGTACATCGTTTTCGGTGTTCATTTCTCTACATTCCTTTAACTAATAGTTGTCTGCTACATATTTTGTATAAGAATATCTAATTTTTCGCTGAGTCTCAATATTCTTAAATTTTTTCGTTTTGAACCTTTGATTGCTCTTAAAGCATTCGTAAGTAGGGTAGTCCAGGGTATTTTTGATCACTTTTTTAAAGGTTTTTGAAATCTGAAATCTGATAGAGGCTATCTGATCAAAAGCTCTGAGGCTGTAGTTTTGATCAGGGTTACTGGCATGTAAAATGCTAGATGAGCAGCTGGAATTTCAGCCACAGAAAGAAACTTTTGAACTAATTTGACCTGCATTTCCTAGTAGTCTGTAAACATTATTTTATAGAATAGATCCTAAAATAACAGTCTCCGATTCCTTTATTTTGTGGATGTTCCTGTCATTGGCTGTCATACCGTCAAGCTTTCTCAACCTCCTGTGAACCTGCTTGAGGTACTTTTGATTTCCAAAGAACCTGTAATCCACTGGTAGCTCAAGGCCATTTCCTCTTCCAACATTGTATTTGTGTACAATACATTCAGCTTCAATCCCTCCATGAATAGATAAAAATTCCCAGAATATTTGTAACAGCTCTATTAGAATGTGGCCAACAGTGTAATCACTAAAATGTTTTGACAAAAATTGCAAATTGGTCATTCGGCGGTTGTTTGAATCCATCTCAGGGCCTTATCATATGGGGTCGGGTAACCGAGTTAGCCCGCTTTGCCGACATCTCGGCTTTGCAATCAAGTGCTTTTAAAAACCAACTTGCTATCATATGATAAGCGGGCTAGCATGGAAAACCGGGATCTCGCTTTCTTCAGCCGAGGTCCCGGCTAAGTGGGCTGCATTGATAGCTCCAGTCGGTTTTGTCGGGGTAGATTTCATGCTGTTTTCATTCATTTTCCTGTCATTTGCGAATTCTTGAGATGTTACGTGACAAATGACCTGAAACGACCCTTGCTAAAACATTCAAGTGATAGCGAGCTGATTCTACCCCTGGTAAAGCGGCTGGCCCGATTAACCGAGCTCATGTGATTAGGACCTAACAGTAAAGAATACCCCCAACTGCAATTGTTTCCATTGAATTACGGAAATATGCATGACAGTCTCTGATGCTAGGCTCCAAGTAAAGCTCGTAGCTGGTAGCCATGTATAGTCTAAGCTCAGTCCCAATATGAAATAATGAGGAATCATCAGTATCTGACCTCTGTTTAGATTTTTAGATAGAGGGTATTGACTTTTCGTGCTAAATTGGATGGCTGTTGCATTCAATTGGCTGTTGTGGCGTTTCAAAGTGATCATGAATCGTATGCTATTTAGTTATGGGTTTGAATGAAAGTTAAATTCCAGATGGAAAAAATTTCATGTAACATCAGCACTACCGATTACAACAAAAATTGAGAAGGTAGAAATATGCCATCTCTGTGGGGAATTCTTCTCAGGAAAACAGTATTTGGACATGCATTTAAATTTCAAGCACAAAGATCTCACAGCCCAAGCAAAATGGTTCTTCACATTTTCAGAGGCATGTGCAGATTACGCAAATAAAGCAAATAGACAGGAATGTATTAATCTATCACCAGAAGAGGTAGACAAAGCAAGAGCAACATCATTAGCTTCTAGGCCTGGGCAGTTTGCCAAGAACAATGGTCAGCTTGCATTAAGTCGGCGTAAGTCTTCTACAGTCTAGTTCAGAATGCAATCCTTGCACCTCCCAGACTCAATGTCAAGAAATAAGGTCCAAGATGGATGGAATATAGTTGCAGCAAGCAGGGGAGTCAGTAAATCAATTATTGTGATGTGGAATAAGAACAGGAAAGCAATTGAAAATGAGCTAGCTCTCAATGAACAAAAGAGAAATACAGGGAATCTAAGGAGCTTAGAAAAGATTGACAATTGACTCCTACACTAATGAAAAGGGAAAGAAATATCGCATAGCAGCCAGTGCTGTAGTTACAGAATTTAAGTTGCGGAGAGCTGAGGGAACGAGACCTAGTGTATAAAGCGCATTATGAGCACGGTGAATTATATTATTGCATGAAGAATTTTCTAAGTGTCAATTCGATTCGCTGATATTTTCAATTTTTTTCCATTTCAATTTATTAGTAGTTTAACACGGACATCCTTTCAGCAAGATTTAAAAGGAAAAAGAATATGTAGTTACAGTAACCGAAAAAATCGGAAGATAAATAGAATAAAATTGCTGCTCTACCAAGGGGTCGTGTTTGGGCCTTGCAGCTTCTGATGGTACTTTCTAAATCTCTTTTTGAATCTCTTTTTGTTTTATCTCTTTTTGATCTAAATCTCTTTTTGAAATTAAGCCTGAAGAAGAAGAATGTATGAAACGAATTAGCTATTCCAAGCACATCAAGTATTTTGATTCGCCCCTCCGAGCAAATAAGGGAAGCATTATGTGCCTTGGTGTCAGACAGCACTTTATGAGCGCAGCGAATTGAATTCGATATTTATGTAATCTTTTCAAATGACATAAAACACTCCGAAAATCACTATATTTTTGATGATTAAGCATGGCTACCTATGCCTATCTTAAAGGGCGCCAAAAGTTTTTCAGCGTGAACGATAGCGAACCAGACATGTACTACAGTTTAGATGCAAGGACAGAGGAAGAGGCAGATTCCGATAAACCGTGCTCTGAAAGTATCGCTGAAGACGAATCCGTGGAAGAAGAATAGGGGACTGATAGATTAGGCCAAGAATTGGAGGCGCAAGATTCAGTAACTTTAAAAAGAAAGAAAGCTGAACGCAAATCTTGCTGGCCTGAAGAGTTTGTTGAGGAAGTTGTAAACGTATGTGAAAGTGAATACTACCGGAAAAAGCTGATATTCACAAACTTCAAAGCAACAAAAAATCTTGCACTTTATTGTAAGATAGTAATATTGTGGAATAGTAAAGGAGGTGAAAAATCGTCTAAACGAAAGCAACACAATTTTCGATTTCACAGCTCTTCAAACCAGAACGAAATTCAAATCTTGCATAGCCATGTGCCAGAATGCGTCTTTGAAACGTAAATGTGGCTCAGACATAACAAATTACATATATCAAAGCCCTGCTTGGTTAAAGAAATTGCACTCCTTTGTAGAGTCGTGAGATTCTTGGTACCCAAGCTTGGCCTCAGAGCCATCTTTTGTTGTTCTATCTGAAGGGTGTTGCCTAGTGAATCCCCTGAACAGACAAAGATTCAATTTGATGCACTCAATTACATTCGGTGTAAGAAGCCAACACTGCTATTTGCAGCGCATCATCAGCGCTTTAAATTGAATTTAATTCGCCGCGGTCATAATGCGCTGTATGAACTAGATCTGAGAGTATCAAAGCTTTTCTATAAGCAGAAAAATGCAAATGCAAGTTGAAAACTACTATGGCAAATAGCAAACTCAAAATTTCAAAGCCAGTAGCAACTGCTTTCAAAGATTTCAAAAGCGGGACAATATCACACTGAGAAAGAGGACAAACGAAAAAAACGATTCTGCAGAGGAGGGAAAAGAAAGAATACAGAACTTTCATAGAGAGTTTTGAAAGGGAAAATTCAATTCAATTCAATTCAAGGTCTAAATTCAACAAGAAAAAGTAAACTCAAACAAATTCAAAATATGGTAGTTGGCTTCCTGAGCAAGGGTATAATGTAGATGAAGTCCCTCTTTCATTTTTAATTGTTCAGGAAAAGATATTTGAAGTGAGCAGTTCAAAACAGGTGTACGTATCCCAACCTTCATCTGGATTAGATAAGCGACAAGCAACACTACAGCTGTACATAAGAGATTCTGGAACACAGACTGTGAAACCAGCTATAATTTTTAGAGGGAAAGGAAACATAACTCTTGATGAACAGTCACAATATGATATAAAGGTTGATGTGCACTTTCAGCCATCTACATGGATGGATGAGGAGTTAATTATAAAATGGGCAAAGGCGACTTTGATTCCAGCGCTAAACGCAGATGATAAGGAAATGGTGCTGTTTGGAGACATTGTTGGCTTTCAATTGTCCAAAGAATTCCATAACATATGCAGAATGGCAATTAACACTGTTGTTGATATGCTACCAGCCAATCCTGCTGATAAAGTACAACCAATTGATGCACGCTGTGGGATGATGATGATGAAAAAGAAAATAGGTGAGGCAATGGAGAAATGGCTTGAGAATGAGGCCAATTTTGAATTTTGGCATGATAGAATTTCTGCTAGGATGAGAAGACTGCTAATGACAAAATGGACTAGTGACCATAGCAAGGTGAGACATGGCAAAAGATCAGTGAAGACAATTAAGTCTTTCAGAAAGCTCTTTGAAAAAACTGTTTGCCTGATGACTTAAGATGGCTCAGAAGATGAGAAAATTCAACCACAAGGACTAGAAAACTGCCTTTTGAAAAAGCTTTGTGTGGTTATCTATATTTCAATGCAAAGCTTTCAGATATCTCCTTTTCTGGCATTATCTTTGGACCTTGTATTAAGAACCGGCACCTTGATTACTGGAACTTTCGTCTGACATAAGAACATAAACAGGCTCATCTCAAAATTGTAGATTTTTATGTGTGAATTTTTACTGTATTTATTATCCTCATCAGGTAATAGCTTTATTATTCTTTAGTTTCCGCCACTTGTCGTGTTTGAAATCATATTTCATCATCATTCCATGCGAGGCTCCAATTACGGCATTAATTAAATATGATCTGCTCCTTGTCAACAAGGGGAACAATGTAAAACGAAAACGAGGCATGTTAGGTTGCGGCAGGAAACAAATGTACACGACAGTTGCGCAGGACAAATATTTTGAAAATGTAATAATATTGTTGTTTGTTGACATTCTTAACATCTCCGTGGTTTTTCTAAAAGTAATCTTCATTTCTCTATGAACTTTTTGATTGGTCCAGTCATGGTAGGCATGATAGAGCTCCAACTCATTGGTAGCAGTGTCAATTTGTGCTCAAATTCGTCGCTAGATGTGGGGAAAATAGGCCTAAATGTTACACTCGTGAAAACTAAACTATCATGAGCAGGCAATACTCCCCATAACATTGGGCGCCATTTAAGTGAAGAATGAGATGTTGTTTTTAAAATTTACAAGTTTTGTTGAGAGGCCAGGTGGGAATTTCCGTTGGCAAGGACTGAAAGATTGACTACTTTGGGTTCATGAAAAAGCAGCGAAATATGCACCTTCGGCAAAAATAAAAATTTCATTACCGTAAACAATAGGTTCTGTTGTACTGCAATGATAAGAAAGAGGGATGAATTTGCTCTCTTAAGATCAGTGTTTCGACAGAAATTTGAAAAAAAAGTTACAAAAATACCGTACGGTAAAGTAATAGCAAAAAATCTTCAAGTTAATACTTTATTTATGGCTGCTAAATTCATATCGGGCAATACTCTGCAGATAGCTCCACTGTGCCAACCTCTTGACCATATCATGATATGTGTCCTTTGAAAGTTTGGTCGAGAGGCCAGGACCAGTTTTCTTTGAATATTCATTTTAAAATTTGCTATTTTCACATGATTATTACAATAAGTTGTAGCAAGAACCAGTGAATTTTCGGAGGCTGCTGATGTAAGCTTTCGCAGATTGAACTGCGTCCGTTCTGGGCCATCAACTCATGTAACTGTGGCGCACATGTGAAAACAGAATTTTTGACGCAAACCTCGTGATCGGCGGCAAAAACTTGAGGGGCCGACTTTAACGGCTTATTTAGGCCCGCCGTATCTGTCTAAAAATGAAAGTGATGAGCGAGCCTCGCTTTATATTTTCCCCCTTGTTTTACTTTTCATGTTGTTCCTCCAAGTTCGTTATTTTGACAACAGAAAAGAATCAAGTATGGCTACCTGCTAAAAGAATTGCTGACGTGATCTAAAATGCCATCTATGAACAAAAATTGGTTGCATAGTTGTGAGAAACTGACAAAAACAAAAGTGACTTATATTACCACGGTGACTCATATTACCCCGGACTACCATACTAAAGGCGTAACTTGGCCTGAAAATCAAAGGAATATGATCTAGATAATCCGGCATCAAATATTCCAGATTTTCGGATAATTCTGGTTTTTTCCATACTCACAAAATCATAAGTAGTAAATTGTACTTTTTTCCGGACTTTTGGAGAAGTGACTGCTGTATCTGGATTTTCCATCAAAAATTTAGTTCCAAAATGCTCGAAATTGTCGAAACATCAAAGTAATATCACGAAAAAACCCTCTTCTGAGAGGAAGGAGGCAGAAAGCACTATATTTAGAGGATTTTTCTATAACTATTTCACTGACTGGCATTGGCTATGTGGGAAATGATTCTCGACGGGCTTCACTAAATTTATACTTCCCTTGTTTTTATTCAATTTATAACAATTAACGAAGGCAATGTGAAAATTGTGCTTGAAGTCATAGGAAATGCCTAGTTTGATGAGTTTTAAAGCTCTACCTATATTATTTCTACCCCAGCTGTATTTTGTGTGTCAGATATTGCCTTCCTTTTAATCCGGGTTTCCAGTTCATCCGGATTTTTCCTTATTCCCGATTGATCCAGAATATCCGGAGTATACTGTATATAGATTTCGGTCGATGTTTTACTTCTTCATAAAGCAAAATAACCGTGGAGCTGAATAATTAATATTGTACCGATAGTGCAATTTAGATTAATTTTACTTTTGCATCATCGCTACCATATTAATTATTCTGCTCCACTTTAAGTTTTATTTATCTATCAGTAGAGTGCTGAGCCCAGTTTGTTGTGAGTAAATTTGCTGTTTTTCATTTACACTTTCTTTGTTGATTTAATTATGTCACTTGTATAACTTAGATGTATCAAAAGAAACAGAAGGAGATGTGCAAACGAAAACAATGTCACCGACATATACAACTTCAACCACGAAGGAGTTTCGACTTCTTGATCCCGTTGTACACGATTTCGGAGGCGATCCTACGGAGAAATGGTTTCAACATCACAGTATGTTTTAGGCCTAGTTTATATGAGCAAAAGTGGATCGGATCTAAATCAGACAGGGCTTGCATTTACTTGACGCTTTGAATCTGATCCACCTTTGTGTCTTTGTCGTATAATAGCGCATGCGTATATTGATCATTTGAGGCAATAACAGCTCTGGAAACTGGCGCCAATTACTTCACGGAAATGAGGCCAGCAAAAAGCAAGCTGCCAGATGTGAAACACTTTCCTTAGAAACTTTCTCGCCATTTGTGAAGTACAGAATACAACTATACATACTTAGTAACAAATTTACACAAAGTTAGTAACAAATATACAAAATTTAACCTCTTAAATCATGATCGTGAAGCTTGCAAAAGGCGTGAGTGCTTCAGAATGTTCAACCCTAAGGTTAACAATACTATGCAAGTCACTAGGTCCCAAATCTTAGTGCTTGACTCTATGCTTCAAGTGCAACTGAATTGGGAGCGTAGAAGGGGGGATGTCATTAGTCATTAGTCAAGCAAAAAATGGCCCAATTATTCGTTAGTCAAAAGTTATGTTTTTAGTTATTCAAAATTTCTTTTTGATTCAAATTTCCTGATATCAACGCCACATATGACAAAAATATGCTTGCTACCTCCATTCGAGAATTGCAATATAGAAAGGCTGTCACAGAGCTTTCAGAATGTGTTATGCTGTATCATATTAACAATAGACTATTCTATTAAAGGGTTTTTGGTAGCTAAAGCAAAGAACACCACTATCAGTTACATTTAAAACCATTCAGATTGAGAAGAGAATTCATGTACAGTTTTTCTACCTCTACCTGCTCATTGTCAGTGGCGTACCCAGGATTGCATCTCTATGGGGAAGGCAAAATAGGATGGCACAATGGAAGTGAAAATGAGATGAAATATAGGGTGGAGGAAAGGGGTATATGTATGGTCCCAGTCCGGGAGGACTATGCTACAGGGCTTAAAAGACCAAATAAGGTAGAAGGGGGTCTCTCGTTGCCATTTTGATGCTTTGATCTCACTACTATTGAGCTCTTAGTAACTTCATAGAGTTCATGAAGCAAGGATAGAAGAAAGGAACCTCACACCAGGCTACATATGGAAAAGAACTATATGAATTTTTGAAAATAATGATTCTCTTAACAAACGCTCTTTAGGAAGTTGAATTAATCCCCTTTTGTTATAAGTCAACTGAACGAACATGGGTTTTGGGATGTTAATTAGCGAGTTATAAATCCTTTTGCACACCTATCCACCATGTTCTCCACAGTCATAGCATCATGATGTCTATTCCACCTTGCACTACACGAGCACGAGCAAGAACACGAGCCTGAAATCTGGTGGAAAATTAAGAACAAATTAAGAACAGGCCTGAAGCTGAAACACGATTGTAAAATTTATTTTTGAACAAGATGCATAAGCTTTCCACTAATATATGGACACGAAATCAAATCTCCTATCCTTGCTATCATGAGGAGAATTGACAACCTTGTCACTTCTCCTCTTTGGTTTTTTTGCGAATTAATTTGCCTCTAGTGAAGCTAGATACTGCGCTAACATGGTCTATTTATAATTGCTTATAAACTTCTTTCAATTAAAAATACATTGATCTGCAAGATAGACCATTTTGGATGCAGCATTTTGCTAACGGGCTTTCAACCAATCGAAACATCCAATGTTGTCTTGTATATTGTTTAATTTATGGACTGCCTACACCCTACCAATTTAAAAAGAAGTTTAAAACAATTCAGCCTCAATGAAGAACAGCCAGTTTGAACCTCAATTTTATTGGTTCTAATAAAAAGACGATTGTACTTCCGCCAGGCTTTGTCCTGAATTTCTCTTGTCTTCAATTTCTCTTGTCTTCAATTTCTCTTGTCTTCAATTTCTCTTGTCTTCAATTTCTCTTTACACCTGGAGTTGATCCTTGCGAATAGCACAGTATTTGCACTAATATTGTTTAAGCTTGGGGCATTTTTTTTAGCTTTAAGTGTGTGCTTTCATTCATGGCTTTAAGTATATATTACTTATTTCGATTCTTTCATGCTCACTTTTGTTACTTTATTATCATCATATGATTTAACAGAAATTTTTCTATTTCATCTGAAGGACTACCGTCCTCCCAAATTGTCACGTTCCAAAATGGCATTAAAGCGAAACTCAGCTTTGGCTCAATATGTTCAAACTTATGCCAGCTTATTTTGCATGTTGAAGATATTGGAGGCACTTCAGAATGTGATGTCAAGCTTTTTGACATTTCAACGGTATGAACAATTAACTTTTCTATTGGTTTTTCCTTATTTGTCGATGTCTTTCCTTCTACTGTCATTGATAGCTGTTAATTTATTAACCTGGTAGTTTTTAGTTTAACATTTTTGGTAGCAACGTATGGCAATATTGTTCTATTTAAGGCAATGTTTTATGATTCCGACAGGTTAATTCACCACAGTAGGAAATCAGTAAGAATGTTTGCTTTTGTTTGTATGAGAAAGCATGCCAGCAGTGTGGGACGGAAAAAATTTTGCTGCCTGTGAGCGCATGTGTGGATGGCGTGATCTGCCTGCAAGTCTTGAAGCTGCATGCGGGTGGTGCCTGCGTTTTTGTCGCATGACCCTGCATGCTAGCCCAGTAAATGAGATCACACTACTTCGCTAGCGCAGTTTATAAAGCTTACCAGATGCCTATGCAAGCAATCTGACATTTGGTCTCTCATTTAATTTAACTTCTCTTGTGATAAATTTTTATGTTTTCAACTGTGAAACGCATCAGAAATTTCAGGCACTTTTTGACTTAAGGCTCAGACTCATTGCTTAGTCAGCTTCCAACATCACGAGACTCTTGCACTAACTTCATCGGTTTTTGTAGTTGCTTAAAAACGTTTTCAATGTTTAGTATAATGCTTGGTTATAAAAACTGAGCTGCCTAAAGTGGTTAATAAACAGACAACTAAGGCAAAGAATTTGGCAGGAGGGAAGAGGCCATTACCAAGGTTGATACGCAGTATGGCTTCAGCTGCAAATGGGTCTATGCTATTAGGTTGATGATCCTGATAGCACCACACTTAAAGATGGCCGCTGTTCCAGCTTCAATGTTAATATGGTGCCCATTTGATTCCTTTCTAACTTTGAATGCGCTCCACAAATCATGAAATGCATTCCAATATGTTTAGATGAAAGTCTGTTCAGAAGTCTAGATGATACTTAAAAATAGGAAGAAATATGGAAGCAGCCAAATTGAAGTGAAGGTGTTGTTTTGGATCTGGCTTTGATTTCTAAGAGTGTGCTTTCAAACTTTCATATGATTTCTTTTTGCAATTTTGGATAAAGATTTGTACTGTAGCAGAAGATGTGGGGTTGTAGAGAAGATCTTTATACTGGGAGTATTTCTGACACTTCTCATCAAGGTCAGAGTGACAGGAGTGGGAGGGCTGTGCAACCCCCCCCCCCCAGTATTCTACCTTCATTCGGCGAATTGTAATCCCATGCTGTGAATCTCTATTTTATTCGGTAAATCGCTATTTCAGTCGGTAAATCACTTTGTCAATCGGTAAATCACTATTTCAACGGGCAAATCACTATTCAATTTGGTAAATCACCATTTGTCTTGATAAAGCACTATGCCATCCATTAAATCCTTATTTCATTCGATAAATTACAATTTCTTTCTCTAAAGCATTATTTCATTTGGTAGATTACTATTTCATGCAGCAGAGCTGTGTGTCATGGGAGTTTTGTAATATTACCCAGCACTATACAGATCGTAATTTAGCTTTTCTACGCCCTATGCAAAATGTATAGCCAGTAGAATCTTGTAACTATTACAAAGCTGGAGCATCATTATTCAAAGTGGAAAATTTGTTGCAGTTCAAGGTTCTAGATAAAATATCGTCAATAGTGCTTATTTTACATCCTGCTTTAGAAGAAATAGTAAGCATTATCCTAAATAAAAAATTTGCTGAACGATTTATTTATGACATATGAGATATATTTCAAAGGTGTATTTTAGTGTACTTGTTGTTTCTGATACAATTTCAAGGATAATTTTATAAATTGAATGTTTGGGTAAAGCTGGAGAAATTCAGCTGCTGTAGCTAGCCATGCTGAAATGAAATTTTAAATTTAGAATGTCCATTGATGTGTGAAGAAGCAGTTGGAAAATTTATTTTCTTTTTTTCTTATGAAAGCTAAATAGGTATTTCATTGCCAATTTATTTAAGATGACCTATGGTTATGATTTTATTCGTTAGGAATTTACCTTCTTTAACCAGTACAATTTTTAGGATTTTAGCTTGGTGAAGGAAAAAATGAACAATGTCTACTATTTAAACACTGTACGTATACCTCAAATCATTTATCACTTTCTACCAAGTGCTAAGATCAGTTAGTTTTTTCAATTTTTTTATACATTGCAGTCAAAGTAATTGCTTTAGCTATCTACACTTTTCTGTTTCCTCTTCTTTGTTGTTCTGCAAACAGCTCTTAGGAATCCAATAAGATTTATAGCTTTCCTCTTCTGATAGAAGCATCTGACTTTGAGGATAATAGCCACGACTAGTAGTATTGCAGATATACCAGAAAAGAATAACCAAGATCATTTGTAGATTGCCATTGATTCATCCATTAATTTAGTACGTAATGACGAGCCGTATCTGACTTGTTTGGAAATCGGTATCTAGGGCAGATATTGGTAGGACTTTGCTGGAGAGGATTATTACTTGCTATTCTTGTCAACCCCATCAATTTGCTAAAATCCAATTTGTTAGTAGAAAAGACATGTCATTGCAATCTTAATGTTGTTCAAATTGTGAAAATTTGTGCATTTTGAAGTTGAAGTATTCTAGTCTTACTATTCGCATAATCTATTTAATTCATAAATTAATTGCAGGATTTACTATCACGGAGCAACCCTAAAGCCCAGTCGCCAAAAGGAAAATCTCTCAATTATGAGAGAAGAACTGACCTGCAGAATTTGCAGAAAATATTGGTAATTGTGTATCGATGTATAGTTACTTTAAACAGTTGTTTGGGAGAATGGTCGTGTGTAATGAGCAGAGTGTCTTTTTGAACACAAACTAACTTTCAAGCCCATTTGTTATATTAATCTGTTTCTTGAAATGCCATCGTAGTCATTGCAATGCTCAAATTTATGTCAAATTGAATTTCTTTTGTTGTTTTTTTATTTCCTTTGGCTTCAATCGAAACGAATTTTCTTTTCAGGGACATGTGAAGTTGACTTTGGAGGCTGCTTATAAAGTTGACGAAAAGGAAAGAGAAGAAAATAAAGTTATTGTCATAGAACACACTGAGTTTGGAATAACAGCCCTCTTCGCTTAGTGCATTCATATACTTGTACGCAGCGATGGGAATTTTCCATCTACTTCGAGTATAAGTTTTCATCTTTTTGATATACAGAATGGAAAATTGTAGACGGAAAAGAGAGCTGATTACTGCGCGAATTGCACGAATTTTTTACGCAAGAAAAGTAGTTAAATTCTTGGTCTTCTTACAGCAATGAACTGATTTACCACGTGTGTCAGCTCTACGAAGTTTCTATTTCTGCTTTAAAAATTTACAACTCGTTATTACTTTTTACTCTTAAACTTCTGCAATGTGTGTTTTGAATGTTTAGAAATTGCAAGTTTGGATTTGTATGAGTGATAATTTCGGTTGTAGCGATGAGTAGCCTCTCGTGCACACTATTCAAATAGCGTCCCGCGAGACCATAATGCTTTTGTGATTAGGTAATGTGAATAGGGAGAGGATTTCAGTTTTGAAGTGCTGGTAGTATATTGTAGTTCTAATCAGATTGCGGATGAAATTCCAATGTGGTATCTTCTTCAAATTGTTGTGGACATTCATAACTAAAGTATGATTCGTTAAATCTAATGAGGAAAGAAGTTCAGACAACACCTTGTTGTAAAAGAGTCCATCAAAAAAGGTATGGGTTTAATATAGTTTCATTGGAGAAACCATTACGCTTTTGGCATTATTATTGCTGTTTAAGTTGTACGAGAAAGTAATTGCTTTTTGGCGAAAATTTTGTCGTAGTGGGTATTTAGTTGAGTATTTCGTGCACATTTTGATTAAATCCTAAGTAATTTATGTAAGAAATTTGTGGATTCAAAATTTTTTGTTGGAGTAGGTAATGATAATATTAAGTTCATAGTTCTTGAGTTCAATATATGCTGAATTGTAATGTATTATGCGCAGTTAGAAAACCTTGGTATGGAGATACGCATTTTAGTTGGGATTTTTATTGTGGTTGTCCTCGATTGATATGAGCTTAAAAGATACATTTTTGGACTCTTTTAATTTTTATGCTTATTTCATTTAATGAGAATTGAAGTGGTTCATCCGACAAAATGGTATACTGCGATGGCTCATTTCCATCCTTTATGATCGTCCGTTGTTTTTTGTCCATATACTCCGTCATCTATCTGCATCCTGCTCTTTAGCCCTGTAATTCTCCGGTTCACAATAGGTTCTCTATTCGTTTTGTCTTCATAGCTAAGATTGCCATTTTTCTATGTCTGATATTCCTAAACAATTCGCGCTTCTCGTTTGCAATTGCATGGGACTTTGGCATTTATCAGCTCAAGAAGCTCTCAATATACTTAACATAATGAAAAGTAATATTAATTGGGGAATTCATCAATTCTTCTCTCTTTCAACAAGTAATATGATTTGCATTTTTCTCGATGTGATTTTCTGCTCTGAAGCCAAGTAAGTGCTTTGCAGTTCCAAGCTGGATTCCTAAATTCGCTACCCCGAAACCCCCTTTCAATTGAAGTGCTCCAATATATCATCAAATAGCAAATATAATTCGATAGATGAAAGCATCAGGGTCTCCTTGCCCTCTAGATCAAATCTCTGTAATGTTTCAAACAATGCCCATAGCTAAGGTCATATCTTACTGACATCATTCGCAATGTATGGATTTCAGGTATTGTGCCTACCGAATGGAAGAAAGCTGCGACAATTCTCATCCATAATAAGAACTATTCCAAAGACCCTTCAAACTTTCGTCCCATAACTCTTGTTTCTGTTCCTTTGAAAGTGTTCACCGCATACCTTCGAAACCCTGCCTATGCATTTCTCTATGAAAATAGCTATGTGGAACAAAGGATTCAAAAAGTTTCACCCTTAAGATTTGTGGCACTCTAGAACACGCAGCTCAAATGCAAAACAGTATCAACAATACAAGAACAAAACAGCGATCACTGTTCATTACATTACTTGACCTCAAAACTGCTTTTGGAGAGGTTCACCATTACTTGGTTCAGGAGGTATTGAGTTATCATCACATCCCCAAGCACGCTAAGACTATCACAGTGTCTTTAAACTGGCTTTCAAACGTCTATATTAACTTAGATATTGATGGAACAAAAATCAAACAGGTAGAAAAATTCGAATATCTAGGGAGCTTAGTAACATCAGATGCGAAATCAAATCAAGAAATAAAGCTAAGAATTGGAATCGCAAAAACAGCATTTAAAGGTATGTCTAACGTGCTCACTGCAAGAGACATAATCAAACCAAGCTAAGACTTATCAAATGCTATACATGGAATACGATGTTATATGGATGTGAAACATGGACGATAAGCGAAGCAATGAAAAAGCAGCTCGAAGCGGCAGAAATGTGGTTTTTACGGAGGATGATGATGAAGAGACAATGTAGCTTCTTGGGACACATAGTAAGGAAAGGAGGCATTGAGTATAAAGTGGTAACAGGGAAAGTACAAGGAAAGAGAGATAGAGGAAGGCAAAGACAGACATTTCTTGGGTGGTTAGGCAAATGCTTAGACAGGAGAGGAGTGGACATCATTCATTTGCCAGAAAACAGAACTTTATATCATGCTGTGACATCCAATATCAGTATCTGACAAGGCACTATACGACGACGACGATATTAACAGCTGAATACAACACTCCTTTCATCACACTGGGTCGTAGATTCTTACAGGGTGATTGCTTCAGCCTTCTGCTATTTAATATGTGCTTCAACACGTTATCCAACCCATAAAAGGTCGTTATAGTCAGTGCGGATTCCATATCAAAAATAATCATGTTTGTTCCTTACGACCTGTTCATTGGTTCTAGATCGGAGATGAAGCCGCCGTTGTAACCAGTCAGGGAATCTAAAAACCAAGTCCTACTTAACAGGTTTTGCCAGATGGGCGGCTTTCACGCCGAATTGGGCTTGTTTATTCATTGTTGTGCGGGCACTTTCTGTTGGGCGGGTGTGCTGTTTTTTGGGATACTTTTAGGATTCTGAGTTGTTTTGTAAGATTGTAAATCTAGAGTGATAAAAAATACGTTTTTGAGAAGCACGTG
>OLMO02000294.1:84083-112015 GCA_900291935.2 Cassiopea xamachana | reverse complement strand
ACAATCAGAAGCAAAATAGAGAAGAGCCACTTAGTAAGAATTGGTCACATTGCAAGAATGTCAGATGAAAGATTAGTAAAACAAGCAACAATGGGTTGGATCAGAAGAATGGAGACTGGGACAAAACCAAGGAAAAGAAAGATTACGACGCTTATGTATTGGCACAGACTATTGAAGGAAGCAAATATAGAGGCCCATGAAGTAGAAAGAATAGCGATGGATAGAGCAAAATGGAAAAATGTAGTCAAAGACAGAATGAAACATATAGAACAATTCGAAAAACAACAGGGGCATCAGTATATAAGACATGAACATGAAGAACATATCGAAAGAAGATCACAGTATGAAGCAGAAAATGACAACAAATGCAAATACGAAGGATGTGGCAGAACGTTCAGAACTAAAGCTGGACTGGTCATCCACCAGAAAAGACTTCACAGAACAATGGAAAATGCTACAACTTTTAGATGCCAGAAGTGCAATAGTGAGTTCAGACAAGAGGCGGCATTGAAAAACCACTCCAAAGCATGTAAAGGTGGAAAAATGGAAGGAGATAGAAAAGAATGCAGAATATGTAATAACTTGGTTGGAAGGACGAATTATGTGAGGCATGTAAAGAGTTGTGAACAGAGGAATAACGTGCAAGAAGAGAGAGCAGCACAAGGGGGGAGATCAGATCAGACAAATACACAGACTGCAAGAAAATACATATCAAAGAGAACGATGTGCACATTTTACGGAGCAAATGTTACAGCTACGAATTTAGCAAGACACCAAAAATCGAGAGCCTGCATGGCCTCGGATCAGTGACACAATGAACTGCAAACCTCATGCCTGACGGCGACAAAAGAGGAAGAAGAAGAAGAAGAAGAAGAAGATGGCTAACCATGGCAGTACAACCTTCTTGTGGTGATGAACAAAGACCATTTCATGGAAGTGGAAACAAATGTATTGCTGACCAATGTTCCTAGAGATTTGGGAGAAAGTGTAGGCTATTCTTACCTAGCTGCAACATGGTGGGAAGCCATTGCGGGCCTAGCCAGCCCCAGGGGCTTTGTTAAAACATTGAAGGCGATATCCTGGGAATCCAAGAGACATGCAGATACTAGAATAAAGTTAAAATTACAAAATGACATTGAACTGAACTGAAAGGACCAAGTCTAGTATAAGAGAGAAAGAGTTTGTAAGAAGAGGAGGAGACAGGAAAAGATAGTCGAAACAACGAAAGAGCGTGTTGACAAGATGAAAGGCAAGATTAAGTTGATGACATGGAATGTGCAAAAAGCGAGTATCGACTTTCCTAGAGGGTGCAGGTTTGTAGAAATATTGAGATATATTCAGTAGACATCAGTTAAAATTTTATTCTTGTCTGAAATTTCAAGTAGGGAGCAGGGTATATTGTGGATAAAATCAAGGAAATTGTTTGGAGTGGTCGTTTATGGAAGAAAAACATCAATATGTCTTAGGGATGATTAGGCTGAAGATTGGGAAAAGCAAGGGCGCCAAAAATGGTTATCAAATAGGGTTGTAGCTGTAAAAGTAGGAAAACACAGATTGGTGGCATGTTATCAACCAATCTGGGGAAAAATGAGGGTGAGGTGAGGAAATACAGAGAAGATCTAGAAGAGCAACTGATATTGAAAAGGAGAAATGAGTGGCTGATAATTGGTGGTGCTTTCAACTCACAGGTAGGAGGGAGGGATTCAAGAGTGGAGACTGACACATGTGGAAGGTATGGATTAGGAAGAACAAATGTAGCTGGGTAGGACTTGATACATTGGATGGAGATTAACAACCTATGCTGGGTGAACTCATTCTTTGATCACCCAAATAGAGGTACATGGTACAACAAGAGATATAAAACATGGCATGAAACAGATGGCTATTTAACTACTAAGGAGGAGAGAATTAAATTGATCAGAAATGTAAGAACAGATAGTGGATTTAGCCTATCTGACCACAAACCTAAAACAATGACAATAGCAAGTAAAAGGTCAAAATGGAAAAGCAGCAACCTAGAAAGGAGAGAAAAGGGATTGGCTGGGAAAAATTGGATTGTGAGGAAGTAAGAATGAATTTTCAAAATGAGATAAATAGAAAGCTAAGTAGTAAAGAAAAGTTGGGAAATGGAGTTACCTGGGAATGTTAGGCTAAGATGATACAAGAAACAGGGCAACAAGTGGTAGGGTTTAAAAAGAAAGAGGGCCTGAATCCATGTTTTAATGGGCATGAGGAAGAGATAGCACAATACAAAAAAGTATTATGGAATACTCAAGAAAAAGTGCAAGAGTAGGGAATGCCAGTGAAAAGAGAGATTAATTTACAAAAGAAGGAAATTGAGGAAAAGGTTTAGGGAGTCTGAGAAACAATGGGAAAATGAGTGGTGGGAGAGGAAAATTGACGAGTGCAATGCAGCAGAGCAGAAATATGACTGTAAAAAAATATATAAAATTTTGAGAGATATTGGTGGAAGAGATGTTAACAAAGAAGTCATGAGAGAGGAGTTCTTTAAACCTAATGAATATAAGGCTCATTTTGAAAAAGTGTCAAAGGATAGGTTTGAAGGGACAGTAGAGGAAATTGATGAGCTAAAACAATATTCCCAAGATTGAAGATTAAGAATACCTAAAAAGAGCTGATCTGATGGAGCAAGAAATATCCACAAATGAATTTGACAGATAGATAAAGCTAATACATAATGGGACCCAAGGGGATGATGGAATGATCGTAAAGACATTCTCGTTAAGGATAGTTAAGGATCTAGGAGCGAGTTGAATAATTGTAGAGGAGTTTTTTTATCAATGGCTAGTAGGATTTTAGCAAGGACCATGGCAACCAGAGTTAGACAATGGATAGAAGACATAAAATACATGGAGGTGATTATTAGAGTAAATGGAGAGGTTCAGAGAGTGATTGGAATAGTGTCAGTTAGACAAGATACAGACAGAGACCACCCTGTTGCTGTCTTGATGGACATTACTAAAGCGTGCCCAAAGGTAAATAGAAATATCCTATGGCATGTGGTAAGGAAACTAAGAATGAAGGATGTAATGCTAAAAACTCTGCAAAATCTGCATGAAAGAACTGAGTATAAAGTAAAAGGAAGAACATCAGTTAATGAAGCATGGGAATCCCATAGAAGATTGAGAGAAGAGTGTGCTGCTTCTCCTATATTATTTAACATCTATCATGCATGTGTGATGAAATTAGCTGAAAAGAGAGGAGAAATCAGGCAGAGGGAAATAATATGAGCATGGGAATACCATGGATTTGGAAGCCAGGTTACTCATTCCCCCGGAAATCACAGACAAAAGCCATGAATAGTTTTGAGAATGAGAAGCTGGAACTAGTCGAGTCATTATTTGCTGATGATACTACTATACTAGGGACAAGAGAAGAGATATTCATAGGTAGAAACAGTTTTATGGAAGTTATGAACATGTTTGAAGAAAAGTGTTACCCAGACAAAGAGGAACATTTATTTTTTGGTGAAAGTGAGAGTGAGTCTATCAGGATGTTGGGGTCATTTGTTGGCAGAAAGAGGGACAATCAGGAAAGACTGTAGAGAGCTAAACAAGGTGTATGGAAAGTAAAGAAACGATTATGGAAGACAAAAATGAGCAAAATTAACCAACCAAGAGTTGTAGAAGTTATCGTAGAATCCTCAGTACGTTTTGACTGCACAGTACGACCTTAGAATATTGCTGAAATAAATAAACTTCAGAGGGTGGTGGATGAGGCTTATAGGTATATTTGGTCTAAGAAAAACAAGGGACCAGTAAGAATACAGATGGAAACAGAAAAAGTGAATATGTTTGGAATTAGAAAACTTTTGGGGATTGAGTCATTAAGAGCCAAAGTTGAGAGAAGGAGTTTGCAAAGAATGGGACTTGTTTTGAGATTGTCAAATGATAGGTTAACAAAAAAGGTATGCTTAGGCTGGTACAGAAGGGAGGGAAGGAGAACAGAAAAGTAGACCACCATACATTACTAGAGAAAGTTAGTTCGTGAGGCAGGCCTTGACCCAGATAGTGTAGAAATGTATGCTAGAGATAGGAATAGGTGGAAGAATCAGATAAAGATAAGAATGGAACAAATAAGAGAGTAGGAAGAACAAATTGCAAGAAAGCATAGAGGTAATGAGCAAGAGGTAGAGAACATCACAAGAAATAGGAAGAGGACTTCAATTAGAGAGTCACTGCAATGTGATTGGGAACACTGTGGGAGGTTATGCAAGACAAAAGCAGGATTAAAAGCTCATCAGTGGATGGCTCACAGAGAGAAAATAGTGGAATTCATCTGTTACAAGTGTGGTGAATCCTTCAGTAGTCAGGGGATTAAGCAGAATCATGAAGAGTTCTGTCAAGGGGTACCAAGAGGCACATGCCCTTACTGCCTCCGAACTTTAATTATCTCTAACGTGGCTCGACACAAGAAGCAGTGTTCACAATTCAATGAGTTTCAAACTGGTCACAGTTACAAAGACAAACTGGATGACAAAAGGGAGAAGAAGGAGTGCAGTGTTTGCCATAAAATGATAGTCAAGAGCGATATGGCAAGACACTCAAGAATACATCAGCAAGAATAATAAACTTTAAATTTTTTCTGGTATCTACTGTTACCTGGAAACCCTTGCAGGCAGGGCAGCTATGCCGTATTAGCCTGGAAGAAGAAGATGATGATGATCATGTTGATGATGATGATGATGCTGATAATAACACTCGCAAATTGTTTCAATGAGGTCTTCTAGAAGCTGGAGAGAGTAGTACGTTGCCTTGGAAATCCAAAGCTGATCTTAAAAGGAGAGAACACAGTGGCCGCGTGTCAACTCTCCTTAAAAATGCCATGGGCCTAAGTCCGATTGGACTCAACCGACGTATAGCAAAGGAATCAAGAAAGACCCAGCATACTGAAAAAAGAGCAGATATACGAAGGAAAGAGCGGAGAAAGGCGGGAAGAGCGAAGAAAAGGCAGATACGCATACAGCAGCATACCTTCAACAACCAACCGACAACAAGAGTGTGGACATGGAATGTGCAGAAAACATCATTTGCAGCGAAAAATAGGGGACGGACGATTGAAAAGAATACTACAATAAGCTTGGATGAATAAAGTCGATATATTGCTGCCAACAGAAATCACGGCAAGCAGTTATGGTATTTTTGGTTGGGGGGAGCGGCCAGAAAAATGAGGACAGTGATAATACACAGTAAAAAAAACGGCTATTGCTTTCATATACTTGTCAAAAACTACCGTGTGATATCTTTATATCAACTGTTATGGCATTATGGCAGGGAAACAATTATGAATTATAGGCATGCGATTGAGGAACAGATAGCATTGAAACGGCAGGATGAGTGGTTATTAATAGAAGGGGGGATCATAACGCATCCGTAGGCAAATTAGAGCAAAAGTAAAGCTCTACAAAAGCTAAGGGTAGAAGTGGACGTGAAGCCAGTAATGTAGCAGGTAGGGGTCTAATAGCATGGTGTGAAATGAACGGTATGACTTGGGCCAATTCCTTTATGAATCACCCTGACTGAGATACATGGTTTCATCAAAGATATGGACGATGGTTTGAATTACATGGGCTTCTAATCCAGCAAGAACAGCGGCATCGGATTGTAAAGAAGTTGCGGACAGTGAAGGAGAACAGCTTCTCAGACCACCGACCGAAGAAGCTAATTACAAGGACAGTGACCAGGCGAAGAATAGTAACAGCAGGTAATAAAAAGCTATCAATCAAAGCATATTGTGTTAAAGGAGCCAGAAAAGTCAAAAGAATATAAGGAGAGGACGGAGAAGGCTATGGAGAAAATGGTTAAAGAAGGCAAAGTACGGAATTGGTATAATTTAAGTAAATTGATGACAAATGAAGCAGCAAATGTATCAGGGAGGATGCCAAAGAGAAGGGAATCACCAGGGCTTGAAGAGCATGAAGAGGAAGTACAAGGGGAGCACAAACGAATAACAGAACTTAGTAGCAAATTATTTTCATTGATGGAGGCATCAAAAGGATGCTTAACGAAAGAAGAGAAACAGCAAAAAATTCCTTTAATTAAAGAGAAGCGGGAGGAAAGGAAAAGAAGCAGGAAAACATTCAGGAAGAAATTGAGATTATGGGAAAGAACATGGTGGAAACAGATAATATGACAATATCAAAAAGCAGAACAAGATAGGGATTTAGGGAGGATTTACCAGTTATTGAAAAGCTAGGAATGAGAGATTCAAAGATGGCATCAGCAAAGGAATACTTCACCCCACAGGAGTACAAATTGCATTTCGAAAAGGTATCAAAAGATAGAAATGAGGAAAGTGAAGCAACAAGGCAGAAAACAATAGAAAGGATTATCGATATGAGGGATAATTAAGTAGCAAAGAAAGAAGCAAATAAGCTCAACAGCCCAATAACACAAGGTAAATACTTAGAGAGTGGTCAAAAGTGAATGATGGAGCCCGGGGTTGGATAACGTTCGGATAACGTATGTAAAGCAAGCTAGTACTACGACGCAAAGAGCGATTTGCAATGTCATACTGGAAATGACCAATAAACACCCAAGTGAATGGGAAACATTGGTGAAAACTGGCTTGGTAGTTCCTTTATTCAAAAGGGGCAAAGGGATGACATCAACAATTATAGAGGAGTGTGCCTGCTTAGTATGGCAAGTAGGATATTAGCAAGAATTATGGCGTTAAGACTAAGAATATGGGCAGAGACTTTGGGAGTGTTGGATGAGAATCAGGATGGCTTTCGAATGGGAAGATCAACAGCAGATGCAGCGCAAATATGTGTGAAATTACATGAGGAAGCAGGGCTATATGTCAATGAGAGCAATAGTGCAGAACCCTGGACACCTGTGGCAACATTTCTGGATATTAAGAAGGCATACCCACGAGTCAATAGACCAATTCTATGGAACATGCTGAGAAAATATGGAATGAAAGAGGAGTGTATTAGAATATTGAGAGGTTTCCATGAGGAAACTGAATGCAGAGTGAGAGGCAAGGAGGAAAATAGTGATTCATGGCGACCTTTACGGGGATTGAGGGAAGGTTGTGCCTCACCCATACTTTTTAAAATCTACCATTCAACAGCAACGAAGCAAGTGGCAGAAGACAGAACAAAAAGTGCACATGAGAAGTGATTAGTGGTAGGCATAGAGTTTAGTTGGAGCCCGGGAAATTCTCTTCCACCAAATCAACATTACAGGCTACAAAAAGCATAGAAAAAGAGACTTTCAGACTTACAGAGGCTTTATTTGCTGACGACACGACATTATATGGTGAAAAAAATGAAATGGTACATGGCAAAGAAATTGTTAAAAGCAGCATTAGAAGTTTGGAAAAACAGTGCCAGGATGACAAGGAAGAACATCTAGCACTAGGTACACAACAAGGGGGAGAAATTTGAATGCTTGATACATGGGTGGGTAGGAGACAAGATTTAGAACAGAGGAAAAAGGGGGAAGGGGAAGGTATGCTCTAATGACTATGAAGAAAAGGTTGAGAAAGTTCAGCCTAAGTAAGAATATACAAGCAATGATAATTCAGGCTGTGGTTAATCAACAATGGCATTTAATTGTGAGATAAGGGAATAGCAAAAGAAAGAAATAAGACAGATGCAAGAAATAGCGGACCAAGGATATCGTTCTGTATGGATGAACAAGGAAAGGGACCAACCCTAAAGTAAATGGAGGAGAGGCAATTGAACATGTGGGGAATAAAAAGAAGTATTCGAGTTAGGTCATTGCAAGCTAAGATTGAGGAAAGAGTATTGCGAAAAATCGGCCATGTGCTAAGGATGGAAAACACTCACCCTACGAAACGAGTAACGCTTGGCTGGTATGTACCACCGGTGACACCGATACCTTAAAGGAAACTAAGACATGAAACACTAGAATACTGTAGGACGATTTTGAACGAGACTGGGTTAGATGCAGACTCAGTTGAGCATCTGGTGTGGGATCAATCAAATTGGAGAGAAATAATACGAAAGAGGACAAGGCATATAGAAGAGTGGGAAGGAGAGCAAGCAAAGTGTCATGGGAATCAACGTTCACAGATGTCAAGATAGCGAAAGAATGATGAACAACAACGATCATTAGTATGTCAATGGACTGAATGTGGTAAAACTTTTATGTCAATTACAAGAAGACAAATTCATGAAAAGGTCCATAGAAAAACAGATAGCAAGAAATAAAGTATGAATGGTGCAATACAACAGTAGTTGGAAAAGCATCACTATGTAGCCACCATAAATTTTGCACAGGAGCTCTTAAAGGAATTTGTCCACATTGTGGAGAGAAAAAATCTGTGGCCAATATGGCTTGCCATAGAAAATCATGTGCACTCAAAGAAAATAAACTTTGAAGGAAGAAGAAAAAGCTGCACAGCGTAAGATTAGAGAGAATGAGAAGAAAGGGATAATGATAAAATGTGAACATTATAATGAATCAAAAACTAAAGCAAATATTAGCAGGCATAAGAGAGCCTGCAGGAGGATAAAAGATAAGGTCGGGAGGGGTAATTGGACGGCACGTTCCTGATAGGGAATGACAGCCAACAGACAGACAGACAGACAGATAATGATGATGATGCTAGTGTATTGTGGCTCCAAAAATAGAGTTGAGAAATTCCTTTGAAGTGCGCTCATTTATTGTGAGAATTCGTTGTTTGAATTTAGTATGGGGTTGCATTCAGTAGAAAAGGAGACCTATTTTTAACATAAGCAGTATAGCAGTGATCACATTTAGGATGAACCACCAGAAACTCTACCGGTTTTCCGCTTTGCCAGAATGCCCCTTAGTTGGTGTACAGGCAAACAGCGACAAAAGAAATTTTGGCAGATTTTCATGGTTGGAGAATGGTTTACCCCCCATACCTCCTTAAGTTGTCCCTGTAGGCAGTTTTTGTTACCAATTACTTATGGATAAAGAGTTTCCTTTCAAATGTGGTACCCCAGATGCAAATTCTTAGAGAAGGCCCTGTATGTTCATTGTTATTCCACAAGGAAGGCAAAAACCTTATTACTGTAATAGCAGATGAAAGTAGAAAATTTGGCTTAGAAATTAACAAAAGAAAGACCATATGCATGACCATTTCAAAGAAGATTTGAAGTCCAATGTACAAATTAGATATTGATGGAATAAAAATCAAACAGGTAGAGAAATTTAAATATCTAGGGAGCTTAATAACATCAGATTTGAAATCAGACCAAGAAATAAATCGAAGAATTAGAATTACAAAAACAGCATTTAAAGGTATGTCTAACGTGCTCACTGCAAGAGACATTAACAATCAAGCCAAAGTAAGGCTCATCAAATGCTATATATTGAGTACAGTGTTGCATGGATGTGAAACATGGACGATAAGCGAAGCAATAAAAAAGCAGCTCGAGGTGGCAGAAATGTGGTTTTATGGAGGACGATGCAGATCTCAGGGATAAAGAAGGTTACGAATGAAGATGTATTGAGAAGAGCCCAGACTGAACGACAGTTAATGAAGCAAATAGTGAAGAGACAATGTAGCTTCTTAGGACACATAAAAAGGAAAGGAGGCATTTAATATCAAGTGGTAACAAGGAAAGTAGAAGGAAAGATAGATAGAGGAAGGCAAAGACAGACATTTCTTGGATGGTTAGGCAAATGCTTAGACAGGAGAGGAGTGGACATCATTCATTTGCCAGAAAACAGAACTTTTTATCATGTTTTGACATCCAATGTCAGAATCTGACAAGGCACTATAAGACGACGAAGGAAAGATGTCTTTATTATGAGTTGAAGTACCTGGGAATTTCTTTTGTTTGCATGCTGCGTCTCTTCTTCATATAATACCAGCTTGTAGGTCATATCTTGAGGATTGCTGACACACTGGGAGAAAATTCATAGACACAACATTGAAATGCAGTAAAAACTCCTCCACGTATGTTGATTTCCTGGGCTTCCTCTCATCTTGCATTGTAACTGGTGACCATTTATGGACTTACATGTTTTTCTCCTTTGGATCTGCTACTATCTACACCATTAAATTCACTGTTGGATTTGAAACTAACATATCTCTCTCAATGCAGAGAGAAAGTTTGATAATTGGCTGTAGCATAGGCATAGACTTAGGGGGAACTGGGGCTCTAGCCCCCCTGAAAAAATTTTGGGGGGCTCAGCCCCCTGGGAAAGTTGGAAGCTCAATTTTATAACTAACTCTTAAGGCTCTTGTCACTAACACGAATGTCTCAAGAAAGATTAAATTCTGTGGCACTAATGAACATATACAAAGAAGAGGTCATGAAACTGTCAATTGATGAACTTATCGATAACTTCATATCAAGAAATGCTTTGAGAAAGAGTACATTTTTGTGCCTTCATAGAAGAGATTATCTAAGTGAGCACTAAAAGTTTATGATTAATAAGTAATAGGTATCAAAATCAATTAATTTTTTCTTGCTTGTTTCTTCTACCATGTTCAAATAGAAAAATGCAATAAAGAAAAATGCAGAAGAACATCACTTTAACACCCTCAGCTCTTACTATCATTTGGCTACTGCAGCTATTTTTTTGAGCCCCCCCCCTGGTAAAAATACAAGTCTACGCCTATGGGTTGTAGTTTCCATGTAATCTATCTTCTAAGTATGGGGTGTGAAGATCATTGATCTGTCCATTGCTCCTGACAAGCAATTTGACAAAAACGGCATTATTACCTTCCCTTGCCCTCTTTCACTAGAGCAGAAGGGCAACTGTTCTGGCTCCCTCAAGAAGTACAGGGTTGTCATCAAAATCCTATCATTCGGAGTGAGCAGGAGTTGAGCTAATATTAGCTATTGTTTGGTAGAGCCATATACGGAGTTTCTATTGTTTACAACTGATCAGGCAGGAGCAAAAAACCACAAGACTAACTCCTTTCATATTCATACGAGTTTCTAAGCAGCACCGCTTGATGAAAGTCCCATGCCAGGAAAAAATTGTTAAGGAATGCGGATGGAATACTTTTGGTGTTGTGAAAGAGCTTGTTGATCAATGATGAGCTTATAAATAGGTCTTTTCATAATCTAAACATTCAATTTTGTATTCAACTTCTTTAGTTTACCTGTTGAAAATGAAAGTAAAAAGCATTTTTGTCCTGCCGGGCTGGAGAGGCAGGACCCTTAGCTTCTCCACTATTGCTCTGGAATACAGAAACAGCTTGGAAATATTGACGAAATACAAGCAGATCAAATACTGGCTAGACCTTCTATCATTCGGGGCATGCCGTACCATAACACAGCTCCATAGACAGATCCAGTGCAAGTGATGGGAAAGTGAATGCTGCTGTATCTTGTTGTAATTTATCTGGAATGAATTGCTTCATGAAGAAATTACTGTTTCCGGACAATCCTTGGTGTGACACTGCCTCACCTACTCCAGTAGATGCGCCGTCACTGTTCCGAACCTAGACAACACAAGAAAGTGTTTTACAATTTTCATAATTTTAACTTCACTGCACCTTTAAATAAAATACCATAACTCGCATCAGCAGTATTGCAGTAACAGACCTCGATAATTTCAGGGAACCTGCTTCCCATACATACTTTGTAGCCGCCAGGCATCAGCAGGTACATTTTGATATAAATTTTGATGTAAGTCTAATTACTAGAAAAATGTTAATTTGGAAATACCTTTATGTTAAATTTCAAAAATCATAAATTACTAAACAATTTGAACTGAACAGTGAAAAGTGAGCAAAAATGCAGTAAGCATATTCAATAGTTGCTGCACCATAAATGGCAAATCAGGGCTTTGCTTTGTGACTTTGTCAATAGATTTTGAAATATAAAGTGACTTGATATCTTCAGATCTCCTAGTGAAGTGCCAACCATCTTGACACTTAAAATTCATCCAATAGTTTGCCATGCTGGTCTTAACTAAACTGTTGCAATGGGCTAGTTCTGGGCCGTTTATTGCAACAAACATTTTGTGATGAGCACACGCTTCTGTTATCGATCTTTTCTTATTGTTTCTGTTTTTATAAAGTAATGGGTTTCGATGAGTAGAGCCAGAGAAGACGACATTGCTCTTCGTTATCTAACTCATACTGAATTCATTCTAAGCTAAACCATTCATATAATATCAAGCAATCATAATCATACATAGAGACACTGACACAATACGTAACAGGGCATAGTAGAGACACCACATGCGATTGAAAATATAACACGTTGCAACTCATTTAGCTATACCCAGATAATAAATCGATATGTTTGTTTTCATTACATGACAGGCTGAATATTACAGTAAACAGAAACAAAAGATTCAATTATTCATTCAGCAGGCATTGTTACAGATGAATAAACTATTTCTACCCCAAAAATAAAGTCTTTTTTGAATCAATGAGACCCAGATAAGACGAAGACTTTCGAGCCCTTCTGGCTGCATTTCAACTGTGTCTTGATACCAATTAAATCAACTGCAAAGGTATACATCATATTTTGGAAAACTCTTTTAATATATGTTAGGCACATTTTTCCACAACATAGGGTTCCCAGGCACATATATATTTTATCTAGGCCTTTGCATAGAGGCTAGTTCTGTTTCGAATTAGCTAATCTAATTGGCTAATGTGACATCTTAAATCTGTTTCTAATTGGCTTATCTGACATCTTAAATCTACTTCTAATTAGAAATAAATTCGGACTAACACCTCGACTCCTATTGTGTACTTGCATTCTCGAGCTAGCATTTCCTGTCAGCACTCGTTAAAGCTAGATGCGTTCAAAAAGCCAGGGTGCGTAGGAGGTCTGAAAGAATAAAAAGAATCCTCAGAAAGATAAAAGGGACCAATGTGTTGCTCCAGAGCAGCACTTTCTATTCACAATTGTTCTTATGTAAACATAAAATGGTGAGGTGCTAATGTAAAGGAATTTGGATACACTTTCATAAGTGGACCCAAAGGCTCACCATGGTAGACAAAAAATGGACGCTTTCTACGTTCTACGTTGTGTAAAGACCATGCGAAAAACTCTTTCATTCGACCCGTTTACACGGGATCAGATAGAGATCGAATCCAAAATTGCACAGATAGTTCTGGATCCGATCTGGTGTAAACGGGGCCAAATTGATGGCTTCTGACAGATTTGACCTGTTTTTCACCCCTTTGATCTCTGATAGAGGTGTTATATTACTTGATGCGTGATTAGGAAAACAAACTTTTAATACTGTAATACCAATATTATGGGTTTCTCTCATATTTCCACCTTTCACAACAAATTTACTTCCATTTTCCTTCCTATTTTCATTTTCTTCTTGTTTCCTTCCAAAAACTGAAATTCCCTTTTGGAAAGAAATTTCCTCCAAGAGGACGCACTGATGCTCGTTGAAATTTTTTTGAACTAAAGTTAAGTTGTAAAGATGTAAGCCTTAGTTAGAGTTAGCATCAGCTAGTAATATGATTGTTGTGCTGTTTATGTTTCTAGTTGGAATAGAATGGATGAGGATTCAACCAGCTGGTATATTGGAATAACATCAGTTCTGCTAGCCATTCTTCTGATTCTTACATTTGCTTTAGCTACAGTTGTTTGGTACAAAAGTAGGAAGTTGTCAAGGAACAAAATTAAGCGTAAGAAGCCAAGACTCAAGTTGAATATCAAGGATGTGCCAAAAACCAGGGTCCATACTCCTTCTGCTGCATATCATATGCTGTCTAGTAAAGACCCACCAGAGTTCACAATTCCACCAACACCAACTCTGACGAGCCCTGCAACCCCCGGCTCACCTAGATCTCAAAGGCACCAAACAAAATCAATTATAACACCATCCTCAAATAGCAAATCAACTGATGATTATGTAGAAACCCCTTTGGCTTCACCATTATCAACCCCAAAGAATTCAACAACTATTCTCCCACCAGACTTTCTTTACAGGCGATCGGCTTCTGTACCAAATGAAGTTTTTTTCTCACGAGACAAAGCCACTCAAGATTTAAGCTCTTCAGCGTTATGGAGGTCTGCAATAAACAAAACAGTAGCTGCTAGTTTGCTAACTCGCCCATTAAGAGGAAACAGGAAAGTGCATTATCCTACCAGTGGAATGATAAAGTTTTGTTTGAGATACAACCCATCAACCTTGGAATTTTTCATCAAGGTAAAGGTGCTAACTTTATGTACGAAAGCTAATAATAATGATATATTATGCGATGTACAGTATAGCATGTTGTCCATTTTTCTTAGAGTACCTTTTTACATAAGATGATATCTGTTGAATATAGTAGGAAGAGGGTTTTGTGCATTACGCGGTCACTCCATCCAACATCCTTGTTACTCATGTGTTTTGTTGCTATATTCTTTGTAGTTTAAGCTCGGATGCAGTTCAAGCACTATTCATCCAATCATGATTTTGAATGATTTTGATTTATGAAATCGATTGACTGAGTATTGGAAATTTCAATTCTTAAGTAATGTTTTCTTGGAGCTAGAAGGAATTTGCTTGTTTGCATTTTTAGGTTCTGGACCTGTTGGATCTACCTTTAACAAGAGAAAAGGGTGTATCCTATCCGTATGTACAAGTTGTTATTCAGGACGAGGAAGATGGTCAAAAAATATTGTTCTATGAGGTCCTTAACTATACACGAGAAAAAACTTGCAATGTTGTAGGGCTCCCAATTGAAAAGATTCGGAACTCATTGTCGTTGAAGTTTGTAGTATTGGACTATGATAAATTCTCGAGAACCGAGTTTGTTGCAGATGTATCGATGCCGATGGAACATTTGGACATTTGCGGCGAAGAGGAAACGAGGTCCCTCTGTATTGTTGCCGATGAAGAGGTGCGTTGTAAGCAGTACATTGTTTGCGTATTGTCAGTTTTTTTCATATTTCCGTTTCATGGCTGGCTCAAGCCATCCTCTCCCAGTCAGGCAATTGTAGTGTGTTTTGGAAACTTATTCTATTTGTCTGTATGAATCATAAGAGGCTATTGAAGATCGGAAGAGAGAATAACTGAAATTCTTTATTTTATGTTTTGACAATACACATCCTGCGTTTCTGGCTTCCCTTTTTTTATTAGTCTCAGGGTTGCCAGACTTCGGATTTTATCTCAAGATCTTGGGAATTTTTGAAGGTGATGAGATTTTTCTTGGGATTTATTTTGTCGAAAAAAACCTAGAGATAAATCTTGGGAATTATAAAAACTGTCCCGAAAAATAACTTGCCAATATTTGTAACTGATTGCCAAACCATTGATGTCTTCCTTAGTATTGCTCTTTCTTATTTTGTCTAACTACTGAACCACAGCCAATGCTGTAGAATTGGGGCCTAGGGACTCAGCCCCCTTCCCTTTTTGTAACTCATCTCATTGGTTCACCTATATTCATGTCATTGATAACCTCTACCATTTTCAATGTAGAAAGGACTTATTTGCAATGGGCTATCCTGAGTTATAGTCACCCAGTGATTCCTAGTCACATATAGTTGTACTTGTCTTGCTGTTTCCGTATTATCGTATTTCATAATTGGCAGTAACGTGTTAAAGCATGCCTTCTAAGGGGACATTTTTATTATAGCAAAAGAAATGGTGCACTTTCAAACTTTCAGGAGATGTTGAAAGGGGAAGGTGCCCCAGGGTAGCATATCACTGAGTACTAGCAAAATGTGACATGGATAGATGACGTCATTGCAAATAAGTAACCTTGAGAATTTAGTTTTTGAAGACAATGGATTTTTGCATTTTGTAAGGCCTCAACTAGGGAATTTTAGAAATTCAATCTGACAACACTGATTAGTCTCAAAAGCTTCTATTGAAGAGCTTTGAGAGTTTCTTGTTTACTTCACCGCAATGAAATGATCAAGCCTTATTGCACAATGTGTTAAGAATTTCTCACTACTTTGGTGCATAGTTATTTATTTTAGAACATTAGGGGTACATAGTTGATTCACCATTATTTTTTATTAATGACCCTTGAAAACTTCATTATCCTACATATTTATTAATAGTTAAAAAACTTTCTACCTTGAGCCTGGATACTTCTCGATATTTTCAAGTTTTATATTGTTTTTATATAATATCGTTTGTTAATTTTTGTCAAATCCAATTTCAGATATCTCTTTGCAGTTTTTTACATTCTTGAAACTCCAATAATAATAGTAACCCAGATTAGGAAATATGCAGAATGTTCAGGTTTTGTGAATCATGTAATGGATGTTGTTTTGTTGTTTCTAGCTTGATCAAATCTTATGTTTTTTGTGAACAGATTTTATTGTAAAGAAGATTTTTCAAGTTAATGCTTGAAACTCAATCTCCCTGTATTTCTTAAATGCTTTTGAATTTTTGCTTATGTTCAATCTCATGTTTCTTATAGGCAAGTTTCTTATAGGCAGGTTTCTTATAAACAAAATCTGTTCAATATCTGTATATTTCCGCCAATACATCAATTATTGTAAGTTTACACCAAATCTATCCAAAAATTTTAATGTTTAGCCTGAGGTGCAATGAAAAGGATTTTTTGGGGGCTTAAGGCAGAAATGTTTTCAGAATTTTCCATTACATCCTCTCGGGATGGTGATTGTGACTGTCTATACTGCGTGGAGAATTTCCGATCAAAGCCTTGAGTTTCCAGCAGATATTGTACTAGGGACTGTAACCTCTGCTGTTCCCCAGCAATGTTTGGAGCCTATTGTGATTTTACACCATTGTTTTTTTCAGCAAGAAGAAAAAGGAGAGCTACTAGTCTCACTATGTTATCAGCCAAGCTCTAGTCAGGTATCCGTTATTGTTTTGAAAGCAAATGGCCTTCCTGAGGCACCAAGTGGAAATAGACCAGGTGATTTTATTACGATTGAAGAAATCTACTCTTGGGCACCAATAGTATGGGGGAGCTATAATAAGGAGGGGGTTTACATTTCGGTTGAAGTGCATAATTTAGGGGTTATTTGTGAAAGGCAATGGGTATGATTTTTCCATGATCAGTGCAATAGAGGGAGAGAAACTTTGCTGACGAAAATAGCTCACAGAAAACAAGTTCTCTGCTTCACATTTGATGTGAGGCTTACATGGATTCCACCCTGGGATACATTGGAGTTATTAAAGAGAAATTGTAAGTGGCACCTGCAGTGAAGACCAGGTGACTGTGTGCCTTTTCTTGCTGTAGGTGCTACAATAGAATGTTAATGTAGTTTTGTAGTTTGTATTTGTTTTCTTTGTATTTATTTGTTTGAAAAAAAAGATTAGGCAATTGTGATGCAAGAGAAAGGATTCTTAGATTTTGTGAGACATGTAATGGATGTTCACTTCATTTTCTTGCTAAGTTGATCAAAAACTTACTAGTAATACTAGTTTTTGAAAGTAATTATTTGAAGCTCAGCCTGCCTATTTTTCTTAAATATTTCTCTATTTTTGCCTAATTTCAGCTTCATGTTTCTTGTAGACATGTTTCTTATAAAAAAAAAACGTGTAGATCTTAGGGAGATTCCGGGCTTGAAGTCTAAATTGTCTTTTAAGGTCGTACAATTGAGAGAGCCTAAATCATCACAAAATCTCGTTATTTTGCACCAATTTTTACTCATTTTGTCAACTTTTTCTGTTATCACCGGCTATCAATATAGAGACTTAGATCATTATGTTGAGGAGGCGTTCAGCATTCAGCAAATGGTGAATTATTTTTAGGAACTTTTAGGAAAAGCACATTGTAGCACTTTGAAGTCCAACACCCAGCATTTGACCACTCAACTATTCACCAGCCAGCGCTAAACCAGGAACGTAAAATATCTGAAAGGGGACACGGGGGCAATACCCGCCCAGATAGAAAATGTTACATACCTTCCTCCCTTTCAGAACTTTGGGCATGGAGATTTAAGTAATCAAAAATGAATTTTAACTCCCCACAAAGTGATGGTAAGTACTGGCTTTGCTCCTTCAGAATATTTCCTCCAGCCCCGTGCTTGCATCAATCTATTCACACATACTTGAACATTCATTTCCGCTTCGATACATTTTGTGCTAAAGAAAAATAGCTTTATTGTTTCAAAAGGAAGCCACGTATTTGTGCTTTCTCTAATAGATTATTTTGAAATAAGTATATTTGATTTAGAAACATAAACCTTTTCGAAGTAAGTATTTTTTGTTTAGAAATAGAAACCTTGTGAATGCAGAACAAACTCCTTCAACTAACTTGATTTATGATTCTGGCAGGAAAAGTTAGACATGCTAAGGGATGCAAACAATTTTAAGATATAAAAGACAGAAATTTTTCAAACTGAAGAAAGTTCTCATACAAGCATTGCCAAGGGACGTAATTAGCGTCATTTTTGCAAGTTTTGGTATAGGTGACCTCCGATTCAGTTGGTATGTTCGCCAACCTTACTCATGTAGTAGTCATATTTGCCATCTAACGATCAGCTATAGATTTCTAAGGGTCATTTGAAGTCTCAGGATATCTAGCTTTTCATATTGACAGTTTTAGCTTATCAAGCTTTAGTTAGATTCTTATTTCCCCATGACTTAGCCAAATTATCCAATTTGCGCTGGAATTTTGTACAGATAAGAAGATATCGATAAAATATTAAATTAAAGTGGCCCCAGAACTGACCGTTGCATTACCCCTGTTGTGATATCTTATATTATAATGTAATCAATTTATTTATTGTAAGCTTACACATAGCTAAAGGAAGCTAATTTCCGCCTACTGCAAAAGCATTAAATACATTATTACAGAACAGTGTCATAAAAAGTAAAAGCAAAAAATTTACATCATTGAGAAAGTAATAAACTATTATTAATTGTAATATGCATAAGTAGTTCTAAGCCAAGAAGCTAACTTGCGCTACATATTGTCTGCATATTCTACAGGGGCAATTTTCCTGACCTTTCCAATGCTTTATAACGTTTTTCAATTCATATATAGTTCTGGAATTCTTTGCTTCATCTGGCACTGTCAGCCACAATGAGCAGCCTAAAAACACTGCACTCTGTATTCCATAGGATACTGTCTTAATTCGTGGTAACTCTAAGCTATTCGTTCGTAAATGTATGAGGTTCTTTTCTGCGCAAAGATTCTTTTCATAAAGCAAAGGTTTTGGCCTAAATTTGTCTTGTATATTTCTGACAGTAGTTGTAAGTGCCACTGATGGATTGACACTGAGTTGTCTTTTAGCATTAGTTCAGGGAAGTTAGACTATATATCATTACATACAATGAGCAGGGCCTTTTCATGAATACGATTAATTCTGTAGTTCATTCATCTGTCAGGAAACATCCAAAATTAAGGGACAGTAGTTAAATTGAGATCATAAGAAAGCCTTTATAATTTGCCTTATTTGTCCCTATCAACGTAATTAGAGATCCGAGATAGGGCGTGCAGCTTCTTGTTATTCTTCTTGTATAGGGCAGCTACGTGTGATTTAAAAGTAAGCTTTTTATCAATAATTACCCCCAAGAAGTTTTTCAATAAGGACTATTTGAGCCATTAATTTTATCTCGTTGCTTTCTCTTTGGTAAATAGATTTTAAAAAGTTTTAAAGCATCCCAACCATGACTGATTTAGCATTTGGCCAAGTGCTAATTGGCTCTCAATTGATGTAGATATCAAATGTTGTCGTATTGCCCAATGCATAAATTGCCTACACCCCAATGAGTTAAGAGCAAGTTAGAAACAAGTTAGATCTCAATTTTGTTGGTTCTTATAAAGCGAAAGAGTGTCTTTAGAAAAGGAGTCATTTAAGATGTATAGCAGTCAGTAGCGGCTATTAGGGGGGCAAGCGGGCAAAGTGCCCCCCAGGTGCTATTGAGTTACCAAATTCTCGGCTAAAGTAGTGAAACCAAAGGCCAAATACACGCTTTTTTAAGAACAAAGTCACTTTTTTGCTTGATCGTAGATTTTCTTGTACAGCATGTCTCATGAAAAACACGTTTTATGGAAAAATATTTGCAAGTACTGGTCAAGTACACGTGTTTCTTCTAAAATACTCGGCAAATTCAACCCTTTTGCCCCTCCTAAAGTTTCTTGAAAAACTACCACTGATTGTGCTCAGTATTCTCAGCATTGCATTATCTGTATTTGCACAAGGATTTTTGTATTAAAGTATCAAGTTTTTGTTTTAGATTATTACGTCAAAATAACTTTGCTTAAAGAAGGAAATGTGGCGGATAAGAGAAGGACAAGATTGGTTAAGAAGTCCATATGCCCTGTTTTCAATGAAAAACTGGTTTTTCCAGTTGATGAAATTGGACTTAGAAGCATTTGTTTGGTATTTGATTTGATACATCATGAGTCAAGATTAAAACAGGACAAAATTGGCAATGTTGCAATAGGGAACAGGTACTCTCAAAGGGCAATTAGCCCTTTGGAATTGCAGCATTTTCATGAGATGTTAGAATCTCCACAGAAGCAAATTGCGGAATGGCACAAAGTATTTTAGTGCTTATGCAACTATTCCCCTGTCTTTCGCCAAGTATTATTTTTATATATTGAGTTTAAGGTAATGCGGATGTTTAAATTAGATTTTTGAGAGTATTATTCTTGTAGCTTGTGTTTGTAGTTTTCATATCAAGCAAAAGGAAATCAAAACAGGAAGAAGTATTCCCCTTTTATGATGGGACTGCTAATGTACCCTTCTATTAGTTGATCAATGTAACTTTTATGAGCAAGTCTTTTTTTCTTGAATCACATTTGAATATTATCAAAAGTAGTCCCTTTTCTTACCTCATTTGCTTTATTTTGTAGAAGTTAAATGGTTGCTTGATTTAATGTCTCTACTTAATATGTTGCTTTTTAATTAGTTAATATAACTATTGGATATCTTACCAGCAGTAAATTAATTTATGAAATGGAATGAAAATGAAGTCATAGTCGTTTGACTACAAAGAAGTTAATTTGTTTCTAATTGTTCTTCCAAACATGATTTTAGTTAAGTGCTTGACTCAAGCATCGGAAGTGTTTCTATAAGTAAATAGTCCCGAGTCATGGTTGCCCAGCACATTCAGATTTTATCAACATCGTATTTGTACCGCACACCCATTTCAAAATCTTGCTATAGGTCTCTCACCCCAACCCTAAAATTTTCTCATCGACTTTGGACGAAATAGAAAATTGATTTTGGCGAGAAGGGTAATGGGGACAAGTCCCTTGCAGTCCCCCGTGGTGCCGCCACTGTGCAGCAGCATAGACAGGGGTTTGAATTCTGTGTTATATATTTTAAGCTGTCATGCATCTCTCTCCAGGGGTGGTCCCCCTAGCCCTACCCAGGCACCGCCCTTGTCTCTCTCTCACTCACACTTTTTACATCTTTCGCTCTTTTGCTCTTTCGCATACCATCTCAGAATTGGCACCAGATCATGAGGCCCACCGTCTCAGCATTGACTAGTTTTTATTACTGCAAATAATTTAAGGTTGCCATCCAATCATGGAATTCAGGAGAAATCAGGTAATTTTATTTTCATTCAGGGAAAATCAGGGAAAAATAAGAGATTTTTCGGAAAATCAGGGAAAATCGGAGAACTTCATGTTTCTAATTGTTTCATTTCAAAGCAGTGACTTTCTCCATGCTCAACCATGAATCCAGTTGAGTGTGATAGTTACCAAATTTTACCCTTTTGTATTTCATTCTGTTCTATGCAGTAATTATGAATTGCAATTTTGTTTTGTTATGAAAGCGAACGGCGATCGGCCAAAAATGGCTCAAGACTCCCTGAAACTCCACTTCTGTTCAAAAGATTTAATAAAATAGTTTGGTGCAGAAAGTATTCCATAATAACAATGATAAAATCATTTTGATGCAGAAAATATGTCCATGGCGATACTGCAGATAGTCCCATGTGCTTGAACAACAATAGCATTTGACTTATACTCACTCTTGAAGTGATGATACCAAAGCTGACACATGAGAATACCAGCTGGATGCTTTCCAATAACCAAAGGCTGTCTCCTCCACTGGAATTGTTGCATTGGCCCACAAGATTACATTTGTGAATTACAGTCACTATAGTTCCCATTTGTTAGCATATCAACGGATAGCTTTGGTGACTTGCACAAGAAGCAAGACATCTCAAATACAGTTGATAACATTCTGTAGAAGACTATAAACTTTGGTTCATCAATTAGATGTATATTTGCATTAACACTAGTGCAAAAGAAGAGCATATTAGAAATGACACTACATTCTAATTGACATGTTTAAGCACCTCCACTTTAACAGAAACAAAAAGCAGTCATTGACATGTAACTTTGAATGCTGTGTGAAAATCTAGCATGTTGTGTAAATTTCTGTTTGGTGTACATTAAATACACTTTAGCAATTTATATACTAACTTACTTTACACAATTTCCTAATAAAAATTGGCTAGCTTACCTAACACACTTTCTTAACGAAAATTGGCTATTATCAACACCATCATGATCTTCATCTCCACCGTTATTCATGTAATAGTCTTTGACAAAACAACAGTCATACTTGTCAGAGCTATCCCCTTCACTCAATGAATTATTCAATGCAATTTGCAAGTGCCATAAAACTAAATTCAGATGTGGCCAGGAAGAAGTATTTATATTTATTAACTTTAGTTACTACCTTTTTTTTATTTGAGATATGCCTATAGGAAACAGACTTCTCTTTGTTTGTGTAAGTTATATTTTCTCCTATGTATTGATGTTACAGCAAATAATATACCATCGAATCCTGAATAGAAGCCCTGAGATTATAGAGACGCAAACAATGTTTTAATGGACTTATATTTGGGGGCTTGTATTTGGGAGGTCTATTGGGCTAGCAGGTGAGTTGTGTATGCCAAAAGATTCAGCATTTGGTGTCAAATCAGAGAGAATAATAACAACATTTAATGTTTAAAACTGCACAAAAGAACAAAAGTAAGCACACAGGTTCTGTTAAATATGCACTGTGCATCTTCATTCGTTATCCTAACTAAACACAGGATTCCAAATGTAAGCCCTGAGCTTCTATTTGGGAGGTTATCTTTGGAAGGATATTTGGGTGAGTTTACAGGGGGCCTATATTTGGAGGGCTTATATTCAGGATTTTGTGGTACATTTTAAGTTGTCATCATCACCATTCTGTGCCATGCTTTATAGCATTGGCTACCATGGATCTCCATCTTGTACGGTTGCAAGTGCACGAAATCATTTGTGCTGGCTTGTCTTTTTGCAGCCATACTAACATACTGTCAAGCATCTTCTCTCTCCGCCTGCCCCTACTTCTTTTTCCATCAATTTCTCCTGTCGTCACTAACTGTTCCAAATCTTTTCCTCTCATCATGTGTCCAAAGAACACTGCTTGTTTCTTCCTTGCTTCTTTAAAGTGCTTATGCATCGAAAACTTCAAATATACTTTTTTAGCTAAAATTGAAACTTCGGTCTTTCCAATGTATGAACATCATATTATTTTTGTTCTTACTGGCGAGAAATGTATAGAAATTAGCGTTTGTTTTGAGGCACTAGGTGCGAATTTTGATAGCCATTGGGTGACGTCATAACGAGGATCAAACCGAGTGCATTCTTTAGGCCTATATCAGTTGACAAACAAAGCGTAAGAAAGCTTCTCATCTTGTCGTGCTACGGCTCATTAAAATGGCAAACAGTGAAAGTGAATCGTCATTTTATGATAAGCTACTGATTATCAATAAGAGGGTGGCAATGATGACCGTGTGCTTGCACAGCTAGACATAGGTGCAAGCCACGGAGAGCCACTAGCTGACGATTCGGATGCCCATGATAAAGGAAATGTTGAGGCCAATGACCCCGATGGATTGCTACCATAAACTCTTGAGGCTTGATTTTAGAGGTAAATCCAAGTTCAAGAATGGTGAGTACCAGTATCTATTATGTATTGCAGCTCATAGCTTGTCAAATTTGTAAACAGTCACTTAGGGCCTATAAGCAAAGCGTTAAAGCTGTACAACGTGTAGGGTAACGGCTTCTGCGTTAGATAAAGTAGAGTTTGCCTTGATTAGAGTCTTCCAATTTACTCTTTGATCTTCTGAGCCAACTGATCTTTTTCTGATAGAATACAATATTCTTTTCCAAATCTGGAAATCTAGTACAAACAGTATTAGGGTTTGCCACAGGAC
Organism: Cassiopea xamachana; assembly: GCA_900291935.2. Classification (NCBI taxonomy): domain Eukaryota; kingdom Metazoa; phylum Cnidaria; class Scyphozoa; order Rhizostomeae; family Cassiopeidae; genus Cassiopea; species Cassiopea xamachana. The sequence continues at coordinate 87,983 of OLMO02000294.1, read as the reverse complement.
TAGGACTTGCCAATATTTCTTCCTCCTCCATTTTTGAACACATGTCACGGATAGTCTATGAAAGGAATTGAAATACATTGCCATGGCATTATAATTTTCCTTTACTAGTAGGCCATTTCCAATCAACAAACTCAACATACCTCCCTGTCCTGATTTCCTCAACGTTGTTAATTGTTTCTGCTTGACCAGGGTCTAAAAAACAAGCACATAGACAAGTCTCACTTGTCTTTTAGCTCTATCTGTCAGTGACTGATCAATAGTATCTGTTGTGTCTGCCAACGATAAATCAATGGTAGGAACAGCATCTGGCTTTAGCTTCCTTTTCATTCCAAGTTTGGCAGCGATTTCCTGATTCTTCGTCAAAATGGTCAGAGCAAAGAAAAGACGAGTTGGTGCTGCTCCACTTTGGCTTATGTCTTCGCACAAACCTGACCCAAGCATGGTGTCTTTTCCTCTCTTTTCCTTGAGTGGAAACGTATGAACGGATTTCCCCTGTGTATGCTGACCATTTGTGCAGCTTATTCCGTTCGGGAGACCAGCCACACAGTACCGTCCTCCCCGACGTTTGCAGGACTTACTAGTGGAATCCATGCTAACAAGCGATCAAAATCTTTTTGCGTACTCTTTATGACGTCATGCGCAGTAGCTAGAAAACGAGATTCTAGGCATTCTGCGAGGAAACCGTATTTCAGTCGCCCTTAATCGATTTTCTATCTTTTTGCTGAAATTCCATGCTTCGCAGCCATACATCAATACTGGCAATATGTAACAGTCAAGTACCCTTCTACGAACATTCATTGACATATCTGGTTAATAAGGTGTTTCGTTTGCCCAAAAGCCATTTTCCCTTGCATTACCCCTGCAGTCACTTCTGCCTTGCATTTGCCATCTGATGATATCCATGTGCCAAGGTACTTGAAATTATGCACTTGTTAAGACTTGCTTTAATTATTATTAAATCAATAAAACACTTCCCGACTCTGTCAGCAGATCAGCTTTCCAGAGCTGAAGGCACTACGTAGTTTCATATAAAACGGCTTTAATCTGTCAGCAAATTCTGAGTCATCCGATTCTCTAACTTCAACGTCATTTTCTTTTGATGTCCTGTTGTTGTATTCAGCCATTTGAAATACAAGCGACTTTCAGAATAATCAAAACATAGGTTTGCAGTTCTGTATAGCTGACAGCTGTATTGATGTACAGCTGACAGACAGTGACTGTCTAACAGGCGAATTGGTGAGAATTCATGCCTTTGCAATACCACTGGTTCGCTTTTAGTTCACAGATATGGGTATGATATTCCCAACTTACGAAGTCAAACGTAGTGTATTTTTGCACGTGAAGACGTCAGAGCAATAACGACTTCTGTCTTGCGAAAAGGTGAGAATGGCGGCCTAGCACGAGGTACATTTCGAAGAGAAACAACTGGGAATAGCAGCGGAAGTACGCAGTGAGAACAGAAACACTTTAGATCATGGGGTTTTACGACATTCTCTACAACATTTCAAATTTTAGCTTTTTCCCGAACTTTCCCTTTGAATTTTTGCCATGAAAGTACTCAACTTCTTTGTAACTCTCATTTAGCCAACCTTCTTTTGTCTCCTTAAATTTAGTTCTTATCATTCTATGTGCTGTTTCTTTTAAGCATTCTTCTACGTTCCATCAGATTCAATATTTCATCAGTCATCCATTTCTGCTTTGCATTTCTTTTCACTCTTGGGATCATTTTCTGAACAATTTTGTAAATACACTCTCTCAGATTGGATCCCATTGTTTCTCAATATTATCTTCCCTGTAATGCTTCAAATTTATTTCTAACTTCAGCTGAATATATCCTCCTTAATTCTGGATCGGTTTTCAGCATAACGTAACAGATTATAGACTCTCTCCTGGTGTTTCTTAATTTCTTTAATTTGAGCTTAACATTGCTGAATTGCTGATAAAGGTCACTGTAGCAATCTGCTCCTGGATACATTTTACAAGATATCAGTGAGTTTCTAAGCCTCGTTTTCATCATGACATAGTCTATTTGATTCCTTATCTTGTCACCAAGACTTTTCCATGTCCACAACCGTCTAGGTCAGGGTCCACCAACCTATTGGACCTCGGGGCCAATGGTAATTTCATTGAAAGTATTCTTGATAGGGATATATCCAAATTATGTTTTGTGGTTTGGGAGAAGCATTTTGCGCACTGCTTTATATTGAAACTAAGCATGGAATGTCAGTAAGGCATGGAAGAAATCAGGGGAGATAGGGGGTTTGGGGGCTTGCCCCAGAAGAATATTTTAGGACTACGCCCTCTAGAACGTTGGAAAACGCCCCTTTTAAAAATTGAATATGGCAGGTATTGATCATTGAAACTTATATGGGGAAGTAAAAACTGATCTCTCAATCCTGATTGATCAATTCTGATCCTTCATTGAATCAAACGTTCCACTCTTCTTTTAGCTTTCAAATGCATGTACGTCAGCACCATGAAGAAAGCGACCTCACTCTGGATATAGCCGGCGTGGGCTATATAGAATGCACTGAACACTCTGTCACTACGTTGCAAACTTTCAAAAGAGAGAAAGTTTTTATTGCGCATAATAATGGAAATAAATCAACAATATCTTTGAGAAGCGCCAACTATTGCTCATGCATAGCCCGGGCAGTGGATGTCAGTTGCCATTGGAGGCGAAGATAATATCAGACAAAATAACTCCTCATTTTGTCTTGAAAAGTAGTTTGACAAAGCGGGGATTTAGGAAAGTACTTCTAACTATGTTGTATTGCCCTACATTTTACAGCATCTTGCTTGACATTTGCCTGACAACATGGAGGTTTTTGATGCTTAGGAGGTGCCATACCCGACACACTTCTCAAAAAGCTTATTGTTGTATAACATGGCTCCTCCACATCACCGGAATTCGTCAGCGAACTGAAGAAGGAACATTGCACCGTTCCCCAGATCAATACGTTAGAGGGGGTAGATATAGCGTAAATAGGCTCCGTATTTGATGGATGGCTGGCATCCCTTTTTATTGCACTTTCTGAGCTAGCAGGCACTTCTGTAAAATCTGTTTGGGTCCCTTGTGAATAGTTTGACGACTGGAAAGTATCCCCTCTGTCGTGAGCCCTTGGCTGGAATTCTTTGTCAGTTTTTGATGAAACTTTGGGGTCTCTGTTTTTCCTATTGACAGATTTTCGGGCCCTCATTGCCCCCATTGGGAGGGCCCCATCTCGTTTAAAGGATTGAAACTGCTTGGCTGTGCTTCTTGGCCCACAAAACCGTGAGGGCGCCTACGAAATTGAGTTTGCTGGGCTCTTTCCAGGTTCTCCCAGCAAGAACGCGCCACATGGCCTACCCGATTACAAACGTTACATATGGGGCGGCCATCGGTAGGTCTTAAATTTCTTCCCCGAACAAAGGTGCTTGATCGCCTGAATCTCGGTTGGTTATTATTATTGTTACCCTTATTAGCCTCCTTTATTCCTGTTTGAATGGCAGCTATGATTTCATTCTTGAAAGTTTGCATTTCATCCAGGGGGTTAATTGCGTGAATAGGTGCGGAGGCTGGATTAGGGGTTGTGTTGACAGCGTGTGAATGGGCACACTCAGAAGAGGCACTTTTATTTGCGAGCGAAAACAAAAGATTTACTTGGCCTTCTAATTCTTTTATGCGCTGCTCTTGGGGTGCTATCGAAGGGGACATTTGTGGAGTGTCATAAGCACTGGTTTTGGAAACCGAATCACGTAGAAGCGCAAGATTTTCTGCCTCTGCAAACGTTTTGGGCTGGTTCAAAATGACATGGGTTTTGATAACATGGTCTAGGCCATTTACGAAAATGTTCATCATATCTGTGTCGGACAAGGAAAGACGTTGAGCTTTTCGGATAATATCTTCTGTATAGATGG
>OLMO02000294.1:36765-83983 GCA_900291935.2 Cassiopea xamachana | reverse complement strand
GTACAATGCAACTGTAAGTCTTACAAGAAATGATAATTCTTTGTAAATTGGTAGAATATTAGCAGGGTTCTTGAATTCTATGAAGTAATGGCAATGTTCTATATCTGCGTTCTGAAGGCTTCTTCCTCGAATTGTTCTCCCGACTACTTCAAACAAATGTACTGCAAAATTTGTGTTGTATCTTTGAATTAACAGCTATATCGGCATAAATCTTCTTATCAGTGAGTATACGCTTTCCAATATTATCCACACACGGGGGCACCAGATGTTATATTTAGGGAGATTCTTGGGTCTTGTCTCTACTTAATTCCTATCCCTAAATTATAACATAGAGGATTGTGTGAGTTCTCTCGTAGGGCTATAAAGAATCTCTAAAAAGGCTATTTAAAACTTACGACCTTTTCTCTTTAACACAGCAGCTATCCTGAGGGTCGCTTTCATCTACTTGAGTTACTTCTACTTCTTGGACGACAACTAACTTTACGATAAAACTAAACTAATTTATACTACTCAATACAAAAGATGGTGCAATATAGTAAAATATCCAATAAAAACGTTAAGTCCATAAATTGCCCAATAAACAATGTCTTAGGTCATTTTGCACAATGATGGTGCAATGTTCCTTCTTCAGTTCGCTGACGAATTCCGGTGATGTGGAGGAGCCATGTTATACAACATTATGTATAACCAGCTAGACGATCATTTAGACACAAATAATCTCTTCTACTCTGAACAGTCCGGTTTCAGGACTCTACAGATAACTGTCTCTTGCCTCTTAAACTTTACTAATGATGGTAAATCAACATGGACAAGGGCCAACTTACTGGCTTAATATTTATAGACCTTAATGAAGCTTTTGATACTGTAGATCATGCAATTTTATAAAGCAAATTGCAAAAGTCTGGTATCAAAGAGCTTGAACATGATTGGTTCAAATCTTACTTAGGCAATAGAAGACAGTTCTGTAGAACTACTGGTGTGTCATCTAAAGTGGAAGAAATTAACCATGGTGTTCCGCAAGGTTCCTATCTTGGTCCGCTTTTGTTCCTAATCTGCATCAACGAACCTACCTTCTGCCTGCAAAGTAGCGAAGGTACAATATATGCTGACCACACAACAATCTCTTATTCGTCCAAGGGCGTTGGTGAGTTGAATGCCCAGCTCAACTACGATCTACAGCGCTTTGAAGAATGGCTTAATGGTAATTAACTTACCATTAACGTTATTAAAACTCATGCCATGATTGTGGGGTCTCGAGAAAACCTTAAAAAGATTACAAGCAGTGCCTCCGAAGCTCCCTGTTTTGTCATTGGGGGTACTAATATTGACATTGTTCAGAGCGCTAAAGATCTTGGAGTTAAATTAGATCAACACCTTGTTCGGGATGAACAGATAACGCTTTTGCAGACTAAAATTTCTCGTTTTCTAGGTTTCCGGAAATATGCCAGAAATTCCTACCGCTGAAAATTTCAAACCTTATTTATAAAGGAATAGTTGAGCCATACTTTTGATATTGCTGTTCAGTGTGGAGTAATTGTGGAGGGTCTAAGAAAAATGTTTTACAAAGCTGCACAATCGTGCAACTTGGATTGCAACAAATAGCCGTTATGATGCTTCTGCTCCCCCACTGCTATCTAAATTAGAGTGGCCTTCTATTGATGAACTTATAAAATAAGAGACAACTAACATGGCATATAAATCCATAAATAATCTAGCACCAAAATACCAATGCATTTTATTCACTAAAAACTCATCTAGGGATAGTATCAGTCTGAGAAGATCTGAAACAGATTTATACGTTCCTTTTATGAATACCAAGAACGGTCAAAAATCGCTTTCTTACCGTGGTGCCCATTTGTGGAATGGTTGAAATCTACATCAAAGAATGCACCTTCTCTTTTTGCCTTCAGAAGAGCCATGAAGCAATAAAAACTATAAAAATGATCTTTTTTTAAATCTTTAATTGAAATTTCTTTTTTCTTTCTTATATCAATGAATGTAACTTTGTTCAAACTTGTATTTAGATTTTTAACTCTTTTTTCGTAATTACAATTGCTAGTATTGCATTCTAGATTGAGGGACCCTTGAAAACCAGCATTTTCACTGAAGGGTTCCCTCCGTAAAGAATTGCAAAATGAAATGAAATAAAGAATTTCAAAATGAAATGAAATAAAGAATTTCAAAATGAAATGAAATAAAGAATTTCAAAATGAAATGAATATCAACGACAATGGGCAGATGTTGACAATAGATAGTCCTATTTTGCAAAGTGCAGTTCAGTTCAAGGTGTGCTATGGGAAAAATGAAATTGGAAGACTAAAAAGACCACAAAATGGAAAGCAAACATTAGCACTTTGTCTAAGCAGCATATTGCTTTAAAACAGGTTCAACCTTTTCGCAAGCATTGGGGCCGGATTAGGTGGTAGCTGGGGCTGGAGGTCGGTGACCCCTGGGTCTAGGTGGTTGACAGAAGATAGTATTTCCACTGATCATTCCACGTTCTTTCACCCATTCTACCGGGCAATTTCCTCTTTCATTTCTTTGACTCAGCCCATATGCTCCTACGTTCTCGTCATCGCTGCCTTTTCCTACCTTCTCGTTAAAATTCCCCTGTATGATAGTATTACCAGTTCAGCTACATTGCTTCATTTTCACAATTAATCTTGCTTGTTCAGAGTGAATCAGGCAATGAATCCACAACTCTTTCAATTTTAACTTTTCATCTCACTTCTTCAACAACTTACTTATAAAGATTCCATCCAAAAACTAACCCTAGCCTAACTCATACAATTTAGGCCCCGTTTACATTATACCAGGTAGCTATCTTCGCGCGTCGACTTTTCTATCAGAGAGGGGGTACCATTTACACCATGCCAAAGCTATCCGGTAGGAGACGCTCCGCAAATTAGAGGGAAAGTCACTTCGGTCTGTAGGTGATATTAAAAGTCATGCTGCCGTATTGTTGTAATGCTATCCGGTATAGTATAAACGATCGCCCTGTCCGACAGAGATCATTCCATGGCGCAACGCCACGATAGAAGCCGGTATTGTGTAAATGAGGCCTTCATTTAAAGTTTTTTGTACGTGATAGTTCACTTTCATCGTCAATCATGCTATATTGCGAGCCTGCGAAGTTCCCTGACACCCCCTCTCCTTGATGTGTTAAGCATTAAGCATAAGCTGCGGCTTAATGCGCGCAGTGGCTGCGGCTGCACGGCGCGCTCGGTTGTTCTTCACTCCTAATTCCACACTCTTCTCATCACTAATATCCTCAGTCACTCACTTTCTTTTCTTTCATTCCTCCTCGTTTTTTCTTTGATAACTCTCTAACGGTATAAGCTTCTTTAGAGGTCTATTTAATATTTCTGGCTTACCACTTACCAATATTCTTACCTTTGCTCCTCTGATCACTTTATCCTAAGCTCTGATTAGATCTTCTATAATCCTAATTTTCCATGTGTTGCGCTTGGTCTTTCCTTCTTGTATCAATATAGTGTCTCCTTCAGCAATATCATTGGTTGAGCTTTTCTGTAACCTGTGTGACTCTCGAAGGCCTAAAATATAGTCCTTGTGCCATCTTGTCCAAAAATGGTTTAATTTCCTCGCTAAATATATAAATCTCCTAGACAAATTACTATCACCTGCAAGCTCATGAGAAATTAAGGCATATTAATATTTTCTGAATGAGGAGAAATTCTTCTAACTGAAATCATATGAGATGGAGTTAGTACCTGTTCTTCTAATTCTTCTCCAGAATAAGAAAGAGGTCAGTTCCAATCTTAGCAAAAGCTGGTGCATTACGCGAAAATCTGGAAAGGAAGCAGGGGCAGGTGCATTATAAGCTTTAGTATCTAAAAATTTGCAATGAAAACATGGCTTTATGATCTTTTTGGCGCATTGCCTTACCCTTGGCACCCAAAATTTAGAGTGTAGCTCAGCCAAGGTTGCACCCACTATTAAATATGATAAGGTGTGTAAGCCTATGATTCTCTCTGTATCCTTGATTTACACTTCTAATTTCCCTAATTTAACGTCTCTTTTCTCTTTTGCCCTTTTCAGGTTGGAAATAAACTTATTTACCTATGCAGCTACTCTAAGTAGCCTTTCTAGCGAACTGCATCTATTCAACTCTATAAAATTCCTCACTTTTCTAACTCCCTCATCTTCAACAGCTGCAAAAGTACACACTTTCTTTCTATCAATTCCCAATTCACTTTAATCGTGCAATAGCAGACCGCTAGGTCATTCACTTTCGCCTCTTCGTAACCATTCCGGCCCTTCCCACCATAACTTACTTGCTGAAAGACATGATGTTGTAACCCCTCTTGAGCCTATATCAACTGGATTGTCTTTACCAGCTACATATCCCCCTTCTTCTTTCTCTGTCAATTTCAATATCTCTGCCAACCTAAACTGGACCCTTTGCTTCCATTCGCCGTTATTATAAATCCAGTACAATAACCAGAATCGTACTGTTTCTATCTTAACGATGGAATACATTGCTTCAACTACATTGCACATAAGGACAGCCAGAATTCTTGCAGACAATAATTCCAGCCTAGAGATGGAGAGGATTTTTAGTGGGGCTACTCGAGTCTTAGCACAAAGCAACTTGGTAAAAATGCCCTCCTTAGGTTCATAAACAAGATAGATTACAGCACTGTATACCTTTAGGCTTGCGTCACCAAATCCATGCAATTCATATCGTATCGTGAATTATTCCCTTCATTTTCACCCAAAAAACCCCTTGCAATGGAAATATATCTCACTTGATCTAAACTATTGATACCTTTCCTTAATCTTAGTGAGGTGAAATCAAAAGCAAGGATATCATTCTTATTATCCCATGGTATTCCTAAAACAACTTCACTAGTTTTTTTCTATATCCTTCTGTGAGCCTAATGTCTCCTTTGCACATGTTTGCTCGTCACCAACTGGACCTTCCTTTACATGCTTTAGTTCTTCCTCTTCCAGAGATATCTGTTTTGCTAACCTTTCATCATTCGTATTCTACTTTCTCAACAGAAATTCTCCATCTTTCATTCTTTCTTTCGACTTGTGATACAGGCTCAAAGCTTCCTCTTCACTATTTGCTCCTGTTACTAGGTCGTCTATATAAAAAGACTGCGGCAACTTAGACACAGACTGGGGGTCGACTTCCTGAATTAACTAATGTGGTGTCGAATAACCCTATTAAGAATATATGGTGAACTGTTTACCCCAAATACTACTCTATTGAACCGCAGAACAATGATTTTAGGTAACTCAGCATTAATATTCTTGGCCCACGAAAACCTAAGGATATCTGGATCAACAGGATCCACTTCTATCATCAAAAAATCCCTATTTATTTCTCCTACCAGCACTAACTTCCTTAAGCGAAATCTCAAGAGGAGATTAACAATGTGGGGTGTCAGCGGAGGACCAACATGCAAACTGTCATTCACTGAGACCTTATCTTTGCGTCGTAGACAACCCCCACCTTAGTTGTCTCTGATTATTATTACTGCAGAATGCAGGAAGTATGAGGTCCTTTATGTGTTTTTCATTCCTGTGGCCTTCAAAACAACTCCAGTTTCAATTTACTCATTTATTATTTTATCATATTCTTTCAGAAACCCTGGGTTTTCTTTAAGTTTTCTAAGTTGGGTTTTCAACCTACCTAAACAACTGGATTAATTTATGGGTATAGGGCCACGTCCCGTCTTCCATGGAAGCTTGACAGAGTACCTATCACCTGTGAATTTAATGTCAACGAGAGCTTTATGATCAACCTTCTTGGGCCTAAATCCTATACTATTCAAGCCCCATAAATTTTTCACCTGCTGACGAATGTTATTCTCATTTCTATCATCTGATTGCACAAAACTCACAAATGACACTTCATAGGAAATTGACTCACCTTTTAGTTGCCCTGAAAACACCCATCCAAGTGATGTCCTGATGGCTACAGGCTCATGAGGCCCCTCTCTTATTTCTTCCCCCTCCAAAAAATCCCATTGGTAGTCTGCTCCAATCAACACCTGTATAGGAAGCACCACTTTATTCCTGCAAACATCTGAAAGCCATATTAGAATTAAATGTGACTAAAATGCTTTATTTCTTCTAAATAAGCATTTGTATTTTTATTAGTGTTATCAAACACAAAACAAGAAGTTTTCACTCCTCAATGGCCTACGTCCTAGCTTTTCTACAGCTGCTGCAGTTATAAAAGATCTATGAATCCCAGAGTTAAAAGAACTTCCACTATTCCTTCCTTCATTCCATTCACGTTAGCAGCTGCTGTTTGTAAGGCCACTTTCCTACCAGAACAAGCACTTCCTACATACATTGTTGCGTTTGGGTTAAGCGTGGGCGCTGCATTTGATGGCTTAATTTCCTGACTAGTAAGGGCTGCATTAGGCGCTGGGGTTGCATTAGGGGCAGGGAAACTAGGGGAAGGTCTATTGATGCAAATAGTTTCACTATGTCTCACCTTACAATACCTACACCTGGATTTTGACTTACACTCGTAAGACTTATCATTGCCCTTTAACTATATAAAGCAACGAAATTGCCCCTTCAAAACATTCTTCCCCTCTTCTAGATCCTTTTCTGAACATTCTTCATAAGCACGATCTTTCCGCAGAAAATACATTTCCTCTGACTTCCCTTGGTCATCAGAGCACTTGCTGTCCTAGGCCTGTTGCTGAAACGTCTCGTCTTTGCCGTCTTAAAGGTTGATTATTGCTTGATATTCCCAATTTCATGATCGATGCATGACACTCTCGCACTTCCAATTCAGAATCCATGGCCTTGACAAACTCATCAAGTGTCCATTCGAACATTGTCTTTCCAACGTCCCTCACAATGTTCGGCTGAACCTGCTTACGTAGTTTTTCCATTAATACCGGAACCATGATTGCTGAATACGTAATCTTGTCAATAGACATGGATTCGAGACCTCTGAAATACGCCTCCACATGGTCACGAAAACTACGCAGACGTGAAAAATTATCTTCATTAAAGACTGGTGAGAGTCCAATCAGTTGATTACTACGTGCATTTTGGATTATTGAGGGTCTTGCAAATCTTTTCATTAGCAACTCAACTGCGATCTTGTAATATGCACTTGTACTAATTGGCAATCCACCTAATATTTGCTTGGTACTAATTCTAGAAATGCCTTCAAATATTCTAACTTGTCAAGATCAGAAAGATCACCGTTCGCATTAATGGCGCTTTTGAAACTGTCCCAGAATGCTTGAAACTCGTCAGTTTTCCCAGAAAATCTCTCAACATGTAGCTCAGGTAATTTGACACGAACCCTTCTCTTCGAACTTTGTGTGAACCGTCAGAAGGCCCCTGAAAAACTAGAAGACAAGCTTTCCTTTGAAACACTTCTCAGAATACTCTGTTGAGGATTGGTAGATCTATTCAATGGTTGATTTATCCAATGCTAATTCGCTTCATTATCTCTTTCTGTCATTTCTTTTTCCAAAAAAAGTAGTGCTCTCTTATTTTTCTCTTTGTACTCATAAGTTTCATCCACCTCTTTGTCACATGCTTCCTCGCTCTTTTCTATCCATAGAACCCCAAGAATTTTGTCGTCCAACTCTTTCAATTCATCCCGCTGACTCTGTAGCTGAATGCTGTTAGTTTCCAATTCCAACCTCTCAATAACTTGTTGTCTCCTTCCATCCTAAAATTTTGTTAACCAGTTTCCTTGGACTCCTTCGTAAAACGCTTCGCTTCTTTTTCTCCATATCAAACCCCAGTGCTACGTCTTCTGCTTCCTCCTTACGCATCCTTGGCTCGTGTGGACCAGATTTCACAATTAATCTTGCTGGTTCAGAGTGAATCACGCAATGCAACCACAACTCTTTCAATTATAACTTTTCATCTCAACTTACACAACAACTTTCTTATAGAGATTCCATCCAACAAATAACCCTAGCCGAACTCATACAACTTAATTAAAAGTTGTTTGTACGTGATATTTCACTTTCATCATCAATCATAGTATATTGCGCGCCTGCGAAGTTCTCTGACATCCATAGCTGTTTCTAATGCACTGTAAAACTTATCCAGCTCCTCATCATTACTGTCAGAGGTTGGATCATATACTTGAATATTGTTTATATCAAATGGTTTCACATCAAACTTTATCATACAAGCTCTGACAATGTCCAAAACCCCTTTAGAAATTTACATGGTTACCAATAGCAAGGAATTAGAATCAGAACTGACCGAAATTTAATTTGTACTAGGTTTAAATAAAGAGGTGTATAAATATATCTATAAGGTTGAATGAAAATTATGATATATTTAATATCATTATTTTGAAGTATCTATTACACCTTTCTCAGCATGTTTCTAGATCTTCTAAGCCAATCAATCTGTTTTTGTAGTGTGATGATTTTCCACTTGAAAACGTTACATCTATCACAAACAGGACTACGGCTTGCCAACAACTCTTCTTCCATGATTTCATGGCTGTCTCCGTCATCAAGTTTTGAATATATGCCACGCATTGCCTGTTAGATGGATTGACATTTTCTACTTCAAATTTCCACTTGATTACCTTAAAAACCTTGAGCTGTGTTTTCATTCCGTATACTGCCCATTCTGACAGCTTACTCCGTTTGGGAGACCAACAAAACAGTACTGTTTTCCATGACGTTTGCAGGACTTGCTGTTCGAAGCCATGATAAACAAGCATTCACGTTTCTGCGGGTCCTGGATATGACATCACGCACCATACTCGATTTCGAGCTCGATATACCACAAAAGTTAACTTTGAGGGCTTGTAACTTTTTTCAAATTACATATGATCATTTGGTTTGCAGCATAATTATGAAATTAGATATACAATTTTCGCTGCATATGCACTTTAAAAGAATATCAGAAAAAGTCAGTGGAATATAAGTAGCATTTCACTGAAAGTATCAGGGAAAATCTGGCAATTTTTCCTGAAATAGTAGTGACAGCCCTGCATTAGAACGTCAAATTGAAGATTTCGATCCAAAATTCCTTATAGCTTAGAAACTATATAGTCATCTTGTCTACAAATGACATCATTTATACATCCACTAGTGGATCAACAACAGAATTTTCGCTGCAACTTTACCTATTCACAAACAATTTGCAGCAAATTTTCCTAAGAAATGAGGTGGTAGGATGTGCTTAAGTATTTATTTTTGATATACATTCCATACAAGTTACAAAACTGTTTAATCACGTAAGCCACGAACTTACACTACATACATTACAAAAACGAAAACGACATCCCGTGGAGCAATAATTAGCCTGTGTCTACTTCAGAGACGTACATAAAAGATTAAAATATCACATATATGTATACAGGTAGCGTGGCTGTACAAGAAGCGTAAATTGTGCACGAGTAGGGTGGTGGGGGTGGGTCAAAGTTTACTATTTTGGTGCATACACTTGCAATAGATGGTCTATTACATTGTACATTAGCCTAGTTTAATGCTTGTATGTTTAAGTAAAGTTGAAGTGTAATCCAGCACAACACCATTATGCTTTCGAAAATGTTTGGTCTTTGCTCTTATGCTATCTACTGAAGCAAAGTGTAAAGTTATGTCCAGTAATGAAACAAGTGTTGATGAAACAAGTGCTTGTGGCCCTGAATGCACTACAACTTGTATATGGGGTGTGCACTGATAGTCAAATCTCACTAACATTAGGGCACCTGACGCGATTAGCCATGCTTAACTAAAATAATCAAAATTCTTTTACATTGGCACCTCACCATTTTCTGTTTACATAAGAGCGATTGTGAATAGAAATTGCTGCTCTGAGGACCTTCTTACACGAGCAAAAGTGGATCGGATCCAAACTGGTTCGGATTTAAACTGGATTGAGTACTTACGCATGCGTATTTTGGTCATTCAAGGCAACATCAACTTAAGAATCAGGCTCAAATTGCCTCATCTAAATGAAAAAGTACCACAAGAGGTACTTCTAAGCAAAAAGCAAGCGATAATTCAGTATGGCAATATATAACAAGCAGTTCTGTAAGATATGAAATGCTGTCTATCAACTGCCGTTCTTTCGGCGCAGCCTTATTTTCCACACAGCTGTTCCACAACGCCTATGTCCAAACGTTGTACAATAGCAATAAGCAGCTTTCACGTGTCACATGACCATTACGTAATCTAACTGCTGATTGGTTGATCCTCAATTGGAGGGCAAGCGGCGGGAAAAAAGTGCTTGGCGTAGTTAGCTGTGTGTTGTTATGTACGGTGTACAGTATTTATACATTGATGTTTTGTTTGTTCTATTTGTTTTGTGTCATGTACAATGTTAGTCAAAACACCTCAAAAGTGATATTCTTGGGAATGCGTTGGTATCTACAAGGAAGAATGGTATTTTGTTGCCAGCTGATCGGACGGGAGCACTGACGAGTTAAGGCTGAAGGACTATTCCTTCCATCACCTCAAGAAAGACAGTCAAGAAAGGATATCATAGGTGAAACTTTCTGTTTTATCTTTATACAATACAGACTTAACTCAGGATCACGAAGAACAAGAAGACAGAAGCAAGATTATGAACAAATTGATATCGAAGGTGCATTCCATGTACTTAGGCCCGAAAATCTTCGGGGCGTACAAAGCTCTATTTTCGGAGTTCAGCGTGGAAACTAATTCATTTTCGAAAATTTGGTTGCATAAGCACCTTAATCTAGAAACGAAAGGCAAAGAACATACGCTGACCCTTCCTTTTGCTGTCGTACACCTGTAGTCCAACGCCAGAAGCAAAATCTCACGCCAGTGCGTCGAAGGAAAGTCTACGTCAGATTAGGCACTGGAACTCGCACGTGGCAAAACTCTTTGAAATTATTTTTGCCCTGCAAAGTGATTCAGTTGACGTGTAAACTGTGTTGTTTTATCTGTTGGGGGTGTAAAACCCCAAACACCACCAGAATTTACACCCCTACGTGTTGGACATACTTCTGTATCTCAAGGGTACAATTGAGAGACTTATTTGGCATAGCCAATGTCAATAGATTCACAGGGGGATTCAGTATTGATTACCTTTCACCTTTTCTACAAATGTTTACTTATTCAGACTACCTTTACAAATCTTTGCACACAAAATACGCTTTTTGCCAGTCCCCCTGTCTATCAGCAGTATGTAAATTGCCCTTGCTTAGGCTCATTCTACAACTACCTCTAAGAGAGAATTAGTCAGAAATTCAATTTAATCTACAATGGGGTCTATTTAGTCATAATTCTTAAATAGAAGGAAGTACAAGACATACAGTAAAGGCAAAAGAACGCTAACAGTACAAAGAACAATAATCACCCCCTTATACCCAAACCATCCTGCTTGCCCAAGCACTTCATTTCCACTATTGTTACTGATACTGGGCTGAATATAAGTAAGTGAATGAGCACCAATATCAACAATATCAGTCTTAGACTGTACTCGTTTAGATACATGCTGAATATCTTTGTCTACTAAGTTCAGGTACTCTTCACATACATTAGTGGTAGTGCAATCAAGAGAGCTTCTTCTAGAGTCTTCACTAAGCAGACACTGTGTCTCGTCTGATCCATCATGAGCAACGTCAGTTCCAGGAGAATTTTGGTGATTATCAGGGAATGAGTTGTCTGCTGAAGAAATGCCGTTCTTTGCAATCCCTGCACTGAAAATCATTGTTTCCCTTAATTGTCGAAAACTTCCCTCACTTCTACTCTGCTGAAAGTGCTCAACTTTGTCACTAATTATTGGATTTGAGTTTCTTTTTCCGAAATGCTCCCACAAAACGCTATGCTCGTCTACTGGTATCCGTATAAACTTCCTTGCATGAAACTCATGCTCATTATAAATAGAATTTGCTTGTTTGAGCTCTGAAACCTAAAAAGATATATATTGAATAGATAGAGCTGTTGATTACAAACATAGCAAGATCAATGACTAAAAACAAAAGTAACATGGCCGAATCATATACTACTGCCGCTAATAGACAGCTTGCTTGCAGTAAAAAACTAGCTAAAAGTACAATATTAAGGTAGAGCAGGAACAGCCACTTTCACAGCCTTGTGATGTTAGGTGGTACACTACATAAGAAACAAGAGGTCGTTCTATTGCCTCATTGTTGCCAATAAGAGTGGTAGTAAAATGGAAAAAATCCCTAGACAATTTAGGTGTTGTTGGAACTATCCTAATGGAATTATCCAAGACCCATAACTGTCTGCTTCATACCTCCTAGTCGCACAGTTGGCTTCCTATGGATTCAACAGAAGCAGTTGTTGCCTGGTAGACGATTATTTGACTCACGTCACTGCAAGGAGCATGTGACCCCCTGCCTTGTCTAGTTGGAATGCAGAACCAAATTGTTGGCAGAATTTTGGTGAAATCATTGTGAAAAAGTGCTCGCAAACCTACCCTAGGTTACACGGTTCTGTAAAAGAGAAAGGAAAATCACTTCACCCAAAGTTTGCCAACAATTTGGTTCTGCATTCCAAACAGGCATGGCAGGAGTTATGCTCCTTGCAGTGACATTTGATGTCATCAATCAATCGACATGCTTGGCAGGGTGCCATTTCCTGTCGTCAATCCATGATCCTTCACACTGATATGTGCTGCTGCCAATCCATGATCTTCTCAGTATGCACAGGCAAGTGGAGACACCTTGTCTTTTCACGACTGTTGTGTGGGAGTGTGAGGGGTCGGACTGCATGCGTTTAGCGGGTACCCAGTTAAATTTGACTAATAAGCATCAAAGGGTAAAAATTACCTTCACCAAAGGCTACCCACAAAAATACTTATGGGGTTCAGCAAGGGTCAGCTTTGGGACCTTTGCTATTCAGTATATGAGCTCTGAGATTTGGAATTTTGCAGATGATAGCACCATTTATGCTTGTGGAGATGACATACATGAAATTGTGATGGTTTTGGAAATGACATATGGAAATTGTTAGAATGGTTCACATGCAGTGGCATGGTATTGAAAACCAATGAATTCCAGATGATGTTTCCTGGTCTAAGGCATGTATGGGCAGCCTATGGCCCACAGGCCAAATATGGGCCATGAAGAGCCTTAATCCGGCCACGAAGAATTTTTTATTTGCTTTTCTATGAATTTATGAATTTTTTAAAAAGTTTTGAATACGGGTCTTTGTAATAAAAGGTTATTCCAAACCTAAAAGAACAATCAACTGTGTGCTTTATCAAGATTTACTAGCGTATTCCCTGCAATATGGTTGAATTTTATTACTAATAATATTAGTTTATAATATTAGCTACCTCTAGAAAATTTAGATGAAATATTTGAAAATGTTGGTCGGACTATGGTAGAATACTACGCCCTCATTCACAAAATGTGAGGCAACTACACACCATCCAAGAGCCTTGTGCTCCAAGATTATTATACGAATGCTTTCGAGAAGATTTTACATACCTATATCTCATAAGAACACATGCGCATAATAAATTATTACGTGTCTTCTGTTTATGGCCCACTGGCTTTGGTAAAATGCAAAATTTGGCTCATACGAGAGAAAAGGTTGCCCATGCATGGTCTAAGGTGAAAGCATAAACTACGCACAAATATCAATGGCATTAAGATAGCAAAAAAGCATGTCAAGCTTCTAGGAATTGAAATTGATAGCAAGCTATTTGTGTATTTATGTATAGTTATCTGAAGGGCCGTGGTCGAAGGGTTGGCTCTTCCTACAGTTCCCTTCGTAATATCAAGATAGGAGTTCCCCAGGGATCAGTTCTTGTATCAATGCAAACTAATATTTTGATCAACGATTTGTTCCTAATTGACTTGGAATCAGAAATCTGTAACTTTGCAGACGATAACACAGTACAAGAGGTAATAACCTAGAAGAAGTAATAATTAAATTGGAGGACGATCTATGTGCCATTCTGAAATTGCTTTCTGAAAATGGGATGGTAGCAAATCCTGAAAAGATACAGCTTATGCTCCTAAGGGCAAAGAGTGATCAGAAACTGTGCTTAAAAATTGACGATTGGGTTATCAACCAACGTCAGCACGTCAAAATATTAGGAGTAACAATAGATTCCAGTATGAACTTTGACAAGCACATCCTAGGACTTTGCAGCAAGGTCAAGAAAAAAGCAAGTGTATTTTCTAGAATAAGGAACTATCTAGATAATAATCAGATCGACATATTACGCAAAACAACAGTGCTGGCAAATTTCAACTACTGTCCTTTAATTTGGATATTTTCTTCCAAAGTTGCTCCAGATGCTGTATAAGGAGAATAATTTATCATTTGATAAGTGCCTAATGAAAGAGGCAGACATAATCCATCTTAAGAATCAGCATAAGACTGAAAATCGTGAATTTGCTCGGCAGATTTGAGATTTTCAGCATTCTAATCGGCAGATAAAGCACCTGTCCCATCGTGTGCTCTGTGTAGCCAACATCAAGGCCACAGTTGCTAGAGAAAGACACTGTATTTGCTTACTCTGGTGTCTCTAGTAGACGCCCCCCCATCTGTTAACATCAGGAGAATTTTCCTTCCCCCCGTTCCTTATTAACACCCCCTACTATTAAATTTTGCGAATCAATCATGATCAGAACAAGCAGAAAATTACATCACGTTTTAATAACACAATTTACCAGCATGAGCCACATTCTCTTAGCACTCATTTTCTATTGAAAAGCTGCCGGCATGCATATCCCCTTCTATTAGCACCCTCTTTTTATTGAAAACTAGCCGACATGAACATCCCCTTCTATTAGCACCTCCCTTCTATTAAGAATTGGCCGATATGAACATCCCCCTTCTATTGCCTCCCCCCCCATTTTACTAGAGACACTAGAGTAGGTTGCAAGGGAGAGATCAATTTACGTTATTTATGGGGTGTATCAATCACTGTACATGGACGTGCAGGTGCATTTAGGAAATACTCTGGTGCGCTACTTTTCCTTTTCGACACACAGGCACACATTGGCAGTTTTCTTCACAAATTGATGACGGAATCGCATTCTGCAGCTAAAAGTTAGTAGCCAGGAGGCTGGGACCAGAGCGTTCTTGCAGTATCAGAAATTGGCTCAGTCCATCACTTTTGCTTTCGCTTGAGTAAGCTCATGATAAGATATATTTTCTAGAGATCAAACTTTTGAGTTTTTCAAATTCGTGCAACACAGATTGGAAGGTAGGATGATATTTTCCATCCCAGAATGAAGATCAATCATATAAACAATTTTTCCTACCACACAAAGGGGCATTTTCTCACGTTCCAGAGAGAGTTAAAAAGAATTTTTCTGGGCAAAAGCTCCCAGACTCCCAAGTCTCTCTGGACAATGTGGATACAAATCGATTCTCTCATCACTTTTACACTTGCCTGACTAGACTCGCTAACAATAAGATTTCTACTTTCAAGATCAAAGTTTTGCCTTCCATATTCGTGCAGAATTGATTGGAGGTTGGGGTTATACTTTTCAACTAAAAATGAAGATCAGTGATAAAAACATGTTTTCCTACTCCGCAGAAATGCATTTTTTCTGACTTTCTAGAGAGAGTTATCCCAGAAAACTTTTTCTGACCCCCAAGTGTCTCTCATAGAAATCGATACCTTAGTACATGAAAAGTGCTTCTCTATCGATGGCCTACATTTGAAAAGCAGTTGGTTTGTACAGGCCAACTAGGGGGCCCTGGAGGTGTAGACTCTGCCCTTTTCAACATTGGAATATAAGTGCCTTTTTTGTAGTGTCCTCTCTTCTCAAAAAGGTCGTTTTCCTAAAATGGAAAAGGCTTGGACGAAAAATTTTCTGGGGGCTCGCCCCCGGCTCCCCGTTTTCCCTTTCCTACCGTGATAAGAAATGGCAATGAGAAGCATTTCCTTCAGAAGCAATGATATCAGTAAACCATCAACAATATTTCCTCCACTTACGAATCCGAAAAACCATTCGAAGGCCATTTCTTCTTCAACAAGTTTTAGCGTAAATTCGACTCCTGCCCTCCAAAATTGCTAGTTGTGCGTCTTATATAACTTGAAAAATGGTTTTAAAACAGCTTTGGTTTATAAAATTTGAGTTTGCATTCCTTACTTGGCAGCTGGAGACCTGACACCCCCCTAGAATTTTTTCTAGTACCGCCCCTGCATGCTAGAGGTATTCTAGATACTGAACATATGGAGCCAACTCGATTATATTTAGAGGTAGCATCCTTTAAAATGCAATTACTGATGATATAAAATTTGATAATGCGGCAGTATTCAAAAAGAAAATAATAGCCTGGAAGGGGGAGAGTTGCATCTGTAAATTAAGTAGATGAAGTGTTGTTTTTCTGCTAGCCTTTCTTTCTTTTTTATCGCATTACTATTGTAGTTGTTGAGGATAAAGAATCTGTTAATAACAATAATACTAAAATTTGATAGGCACGTGGAAGCTCCATGTCAAAAAGTCAACAAACAAACAAACTAGCGCCTTTGCGAGACTAACTACGTACATTTCCAGAGAACAAGCACTACTAATTTGTAATGTGGTGATCTTTTCAAATTTCAATTATTGCCTTTTGAAATGTCTATTCTGAAATAAAATTGCAAATAAGAAAATGGATCGTGAACATCCGTTTCCATCGTTACTAGGACTTAGCAACTGTTATACTATTCAGGCAAAAATAAACGAAAGTTGATGACTGAAATATACAAGTATGGAGTAGAATCCTCATCATTCAGGGGGAGCTTTCTTTGGAATACCCTCGATGAGATCATAAAATATGAGCCGAAACTTATCCGCTTTAAAACCAAAATAAAAAGCTGGGTAGGTGATCAGTGCATGTGCAGAATATGCCACTAATTTAAAATTCGATGCATGGTATTAGCTTTTCCTTTCGTTCTTTTTCTCTTGCATTTTATTGTTGTGATAGTGTTTGTATTTTTTTCAGATATTTATGCATGTAAGTTGATCTTAATTAGTATAAACATACTAGAAACAAAGCAACGGTAAATAATGAATATGAAATGAAATTTTTCAGGGAAGTAAAGTAGGAAATTTCTGCAGCAAAGCCCAAGGTCATGGAATCAGGCACAGATCTCTACGCACCATTTTAGAAACAAGCAGTGACCTTGTAAAGTATGAAGTTCTGTTAAACCGTCCTACCTTAATCATCTTGGATAAAATAAATGAGGTTGTAAACATTTTCCAAAATGAAAATCTTACAACCAGGATGGAGTATAGTAGAAAACTTATAAAGTAGCAACAAATTCTCTATTTGGAAACAAAGCGTGGTTGAGGGTGAAAACGAATTGAAATGCGTGAGAACCATATGCAATGCGTGGTACTCGGTAACTATGCTGCCTCTGTACAGTTAAGATGATATAGTATAAGTTTTTTGTAAATAAAAGCACATTGGATAACATCTTGTCTGTGTTTTGCTTTGATCTAGGATGAAAATTTTTTATTATCCTCCTGCATGAAATAGCAATTTACTAGTCAAACATAGAGGGCTGGGTTGGGTAGCTGGTGCCTCTGCAAGTTGCTAGGGGACAAATGGAAATACTTCCCTCCACTGATAATGTTTTATGTATGCACTGAATAATGTGAAAGATACAACTAAATTCTTATGTTTTCGTCAAGAAACTGGCTGCAGGATATTGTGAAAGTTTTAAGTGGTATAGGGTTACCGACTAAAGAAACTCAACACTTGAAACTTCAAATCCTTGCTGTAGAGAAAAAATCAGCAAGTAGGTCCATGTGGTCACTTTACCGTAAATAACTCAAATAAAAATGAGCATGCCCCAATAATGCAATAAAACCGAACTATGTGACATATAAGATGAAAAAACCAATCGTAATGGTGGAGATCTGAGCATAGTTACCGCATTTCCTATAAAGCAGTTCGAATATGAATAGTGGCATTTCGAATACCGACTATTCAGCATTTGATATTCGAAATAATTCGAATAATTTGGAATGGTTGAAGAAATAAAATTTTCATCATTATTAGAGACTCAAGTTCTCAATAATTAAAATTGCGTCTCAGTTTTGTAGCTAAAGGCCTAAAGAGAAAAGTAACCTTTTTGGTATTATAGAAGCTCGCTTTACTGAATAGATTACCATCTATAACTATTCCAAATTTTCTAGCCTACCTCTTCCAAAAGTTTTAGCACCCCGTAGAATAAGTCCTCTTTCTTTGCATTTGGATTTTTGGAAAGACATCATTTCTCCCTCCAGTAACATAGGCGTCAAATTTTGATTGGGTAACAAAGGAATCACCATCGAAGGATTGCGAGAATTCATTCGAAAAGCATCGAGAAGCGTGTTTTGGAGGTAACAAGTGTAATTTCTTTGCGAAAAACCTGAAAACACATAGTTTCGAATAATTCAAAACTATTTTTCAAGCATGTTCAGAAGGCTTCAATTCACATTTCTAGAAGGAGCAAATTTTATATCTTGCGTAGATTAAAAACTATCGACATTGAAAGAAAAGATGGATAACTTGTGATGCCAATAACTTTTGATCTACGCAAGATATAAAAATTGCTCCTTCTGGAAATGTGAATTGAAGCCATCTGCAAATGCTTGCAAATATTCTTCAATTATTCAAAACTATGTGCTATCAGTTTTTTCACAAAGAAAACACACACTTCACCACCAAATCATGCTTCTCGATTCTTTTCGAACGAATTCTCGCAACAGTATTGGCAGGAATCGTTCGATGGTGATTCTTTTGTTAGCCAATCAAGATTTGACTCATGTAATCAATCTGAAGCCCAGAAAAGTAATGGCTCACTAACTTGAATTGGTCTTAGGGGGGCTTTGGCAGCCTTGGGTTCATATTTCCCTTAGGAGCACTTAAGGTAAGTGGTGACAAATTCAACAATTCATCCTTCCATTCTGGGCCAAAAAACGTTCTTTTGCCCTAAAGGTGGTGCGAGTTAAGCCTATGTGACCCCTAGCAGGGCTATTGTAAATAGTTTGGAGCACTTGTTCAACTAGACTTTGAGGAATAACAACCCTTTGGCGTAAAAACCCCATGTTTTTACATGTAACTACGAACAAGGAGCCCATTACTGATATATAACTCGTCCCAAAAGTTCCAAAAAGAGCGCAAGTTTTTATTGGCTGTCCAAACAAGTAATGGGAGTTTAGGAAATTGATGTTCTTTTAACTAGATATCCTTAGAAATATCAGGATCACCTTGTTGGGCTGCAAGTAAATTGGTGTCAGGGATAAGGCTCACTATGCAGTTTAAAGATGAAGGGTTTTCCATAGGTTTCTTCTTGGGTACATTAGTATGTATCTCTCGAGGTAAACATGCGAGTGCATCAGCATTCTGGTTAGCATGATCAGGCCTATGCCTAACAACAAAGTTAAATTCTTGCAAATCCATTATCCACCTAAGAATATGACCCTTTGGAGTGACAGAATGAAGCCACTTAAGAGCACTGTTATCTGTAACTAATTCAAATTTATTCCCTAAAAGATAGACCCTGAAATGCTCAGTGCCAAATACTACAGCTAGAGCTTCCTTCTCCATAGTAGCATAATTTTGTTCTCTAGCTGTGAGAGTACGGCTGGGATAAGAGATAACTCTGTCCCTACCAAACTCATCAATCTGTGCTAGGACAGCTCCTAGCCCTACATTAGATGCATCGGTTTGCAATATGAATGGTTTATCAAGCTGAAAGTAAGCAAGAATGGGGGCTGAGCATAGACTCTGCTTGATTTTGAGGAATGCAGCCTGATAAGAAGCATTCCAATGAAAGAGTACATCCTTTTTAATCAGCTCAGTTACAGGGGAAGCTACAGAAGCAAAGTTTGGGATAAATTTACTATAGTACCCTGCTAGACCCAAAAAGGAACGAAGTTGCTCTAGGTTGGTGGAAGAAGGCAGGTCGTGAACAGCTTTGATTTGGGCAGGATCAGTATGCACTCCAGCACTTGATACAGAATGGCCTAAGTAAACAACTTTAGCAGCACCAAAAGAGCATTTGGAAGCTTTGACTCTAAGACCATGTTCATAAGATCGTTGCAATACAGACTGTAGACAGTGGCAGTGTTCATCAATGGGTTTAGAGAAAATTATAACATCATCAAAATAGCAGAGACATATATCATAAGTGAGACCAGATAGAATTATCCCTATAGCGCGTGCAAATGTAGCTGGTGCTGTGGATAATCCATAAGGCATTGTGAGAAATTCATAAAGGCCATTAGGAGGGCTAAATGCTGTCTTTAGTCTATATTCCTATGACAGGCTCAATTGCCAGTAACCGCTATGTAGGTCTAATGTACTAAAGAGACTATTGCCATTAAGAGATTCTAGGAGCTCATCAACTCTGGGAAGGGGGTGGGCAACCTGCTCTGTAACGAAGTTAAATTTCCTATAGTCGACACAAACCGATATGAGCCATCTTTCTTTTCACAAGAACAACAGGGGATGCCCAAAGGCTGGTACTAGCTTGAAATACCCCTTCTTGTAACATGTCCTTGACTTGTCGATTGCTCTCATTCCTGTAGTGAAAAGGTAAGCGTCGAGGATATCGCCGAATGGGGGCAGAACTGCCTGTATTAATGTGATGGGATAAAATGGATGTATGGCCTAGTCCTTTGTTAAAAACATCAGGAAAAGAAATCAATGTATTGAGAAGTTGTTGCTTGTCTTTAGCACTAAGACTAGGACTCAAAGGTTCTTTTAATTCATTAAGCGTTTGTGTATCTAGGGGAGGGGTATCAGACAAAATGGCACAAAAGTCATGATCTAAGCTATTAGAATGCTGCTCTGCACTAATTAGTTCAACAACATGCCAGAAATTGGCTACCTTCTGCCCTGCATGTAATTCTACATAAGAGCTAGAAGAGTTCTGATGGCAACCTTCTTGTCTACAACTTTACTAACAGTGTATGCAGTATAATAGGGTAAATTAGGTGTATCACCTAAAGAACAAATCATACCACTAAATCATTGCAACTTTTAAGAATGTGAGCTTGAGTAACACATTCTGAACGGGATGGAACAGGTATATCAATTCTAACTGTGACAAAAACTGGACCATGGCCAGCTGATTGCACAAACACTGGGATATGACCTGGATTGGCAGATGTGCAAACACAAGAAAAACTATGGGCAGGTTGCTGGCCCAATTGAGACACAGAAGTTAGTGGTGTAGCCCCATGTGGGCCCACTAAGGAATAAGAGTCCCCTAAAACAGCAAGCGGCAAATAATTTGCAGTGAGAAAATCCTAACCAAGAATGCAATCAACAGGTGATGGTACATTATCACAGACAAGGAAATCCATCTAATACACACAAATACTCCCTGGGAAAGAAGAAGAGGCAGCAATTGAAAACGACGAATGTAAAGGCTGCCCCGTTATAGACACACAAGGATTGGATATGGTTCTGATCGTAGAGGAAGGCTGTTTTGTGTGTGCAGTCGTCTCATTGATACGCTGAAAAACACGAGAACTAATAATGGACTTCATGGAGCCTGTATCAATGAGAGCATGTATCTGTACACCCTGTAGGGAACAAAAAACAAGGGGCTGGAGGGAAACTGATAGCTTGCTATGCCCAGCAGCATCAGTAGCACATCCAACAGAAAAAATAGAGGGGTGCTCATTGTTCCAACCCATTAACGAGGCACCTCTTGGAAGTGCAAAGAAGAAAAAGTTTGAGAATTTGACTTACGACCTGGAATATTACTATGGTCCATAAAAAGATTGTTCGCACAGTGGTCTGGCAAATGGCTGTGGCCACCACACACATTGCAGAAGGCATTGGGATGTTGGTCCCTCTTAGGCCATTGAGGCTGAGTTTGGATTTGTGGGCTTGCGGATGGCAACTGTTGATTTCGTCCAGGGGATCTGCATGAGCACACGTAGTGTCCCTCCCTGTGTCATCGACAGCAAACTACAGGCTTAGCAGCAGTTTGGGCACGTGGAGAAACAGCAATTTCAGCGACCAAAGCATCCAAAGTGGTTTGCAACTTGTCAATGCGTTTCTCTTGTTGTTTCCAGCAGTGTCCGTCGCAGCGTTAACAAGTAAAACGGCATGCGGGGAGCATTACTAGGTGTGGTGACATCATTTTGGCCGCAGGGAAAATCCCGAAGGGCACGAAATCTTTGAGCTGTAACGCAATATAGTTTCTTAAAATGAATGGACATTATATTGAATATTTCCTCTATACCCTATAGTATTAGAACAATTGTAAAGCACTAGTAGTCTGGGAATTGAGAATTAGAGTAGGACACATATTTGCGTATTCTCTCGCATCTCAGCCTTGGAACCATAAACACGCTACAGAGCAAATGAAACCATGTCCTCCAGGGTAGGGGTAAGATTTGATTTAAGCAGTTTGAGTTTGGGATGAGATGGCAAAGCTCGCATGAATTGGTGGCATAACAGGGCATCAAATGCGGAATCTGAAAGATTAGGCTCTGCTTTTCGAAGACATTCTTTTATTCTCCACAGAAATAGCGTAGGGTCTTCTGACGGCCGGAGGGTGAATTCTTTGAAGTCACGATAGCGACGCTCTCTGTCTGCCAAGGGCATGAAACAAGTCAAATGACTCTCACGTAAATGAGCAAATGTGTCTATCTGACCAGCAGGCAAGGATTCATAGAAGGTGGCGGCGGGTTCTTGGAGAAAGGCAGGCAACATGGCAAGGTGTTTTGTGGTATCCCTAGAATTACCAAGAGCACAACGCTCAAAGTGTTGAAGCCAGAAGCCAAAATCACAATTACTGAAGTGTGCAGGCAATATACTCTGCGATATCTCGATGTCAAGTGGAAAATCCTGTTACCAAACTTGTAATGAAGGTCGTACACAAAAAGGCTCTTGAGATTGCATGTTTATTCAATCATTTGAAAATATTGGGGGCGCGAAGCTCCACCCACACCCCCCAGTCGGCACACCCCTGGTAGGGCCTCATTCCCGATATTGTTGTTCGGTGTGGAGCTGTGCAGGTACAACTGACATAAGTCGTTTGCAAAAGCTGCAAAACAGGGCTGCTAGAATTTTAACAAACAGTAGTTTTGACACCCCAACAATCAATTGATTGAGAAACTGGGGTAGAAAACTAATAAATCCATATTTACGCAGTTTGTTTAGGAAAAAGTCACAAAGTACCTCATACAGACTACGCAATACATCAACAGATCTGAGGTTACCAAAAAAGGTACAGAAAAAGGCAAGAAATCCTTTTCGTTTAGAGGTGCAAAACTTTGGAACAACCTTTCAGCCACCTGCAAGCAAGCAGCATCCCTGAGCACTTTTAAACAGTGTATTTCATGATCAAATGAATGTTGCTCTTCTGATCCTTATTATTTTAATTTTCGTACTGTTCAAGAAGTTGTAATTTTGTGTTTAAAGGGGTATTTTTTGCATTTTTGCTGACGGGCTCCCCTCCTTAAAAAGTTTTAAATGAAAATGAATTTTTAAAAAAATGAATGAACGTCCCTGGTGCGTCAACACCAGCGCACTGCTTTATACATCACGGTACCATTTTCAAATTCCATCATTGGCAAACCGACGCTTCCCGGAGAAGTTCCCTACCTTATTTGCGATCAAATCATAGTTGAAAAGTGCATGTCTTAGGAGGAAGTTTGTCTTTTTCGTATATTTGCAATCATTATTCTTCTAAAAGCCGTCCTGTATTTGAATGGACTTATCTATGATTAACCACAATTGCTGGAGACGGGTGATCTCCTTCTCAGTTCAACAGGAGCTCCTCAAAGCCACACTTCCGGCCTGTGAACTTATTCCAGTTATTATTCATTACATTTTCACCAGCAGTCCACTATTTTGGACATAAATTTCATGAATTATCAGAATCTTCAGTTACAAAGTATCCAGCTAAATAAAGTGGACCACTTTAAATACCTGGGAGTCACAATGAGTGTTACCGGCAACACGGAGCAAGACATACGAGCAAAGGTACAGGCAGGATGGAGCAACTGGAGGAAAGTCTCTGGAGTCCTATGTGACAAAAGAGTGCCCAACAAACTAAAGGGAAAAGTACACCAAACAGTGGTAAGGCCAGTAATGCTCTACGGCGCCAAGCTTTGGGCCCCCAGAAAGTCTGACATGGACTACCTAAAGGTGTCAGAAATGCGGATGATGAGGTGGTGCCTGGGTAAAACCAGAAAGGATCGCGTCCGAAACGACTGGATTAAACACCAACTCCAAGTAATGCCCATTGAAGAGCAGGTGAACACAGCGAGGCTCAGATGGTTTGGGCATGTATTGAGGCGTCCGGCAGACCATCTGATGCGCATGGCATGGGACCGGTCATGGGCAAAGCGAGGCAGAGGATGACCCAGAACCACATGGAGGCAAGTCGTTAAAAAGAACCTGAGCAGGAGAGGCCTCAACGAAGAAGATGCCCAGGATCGAGCGCTGTGGAGGGCAAAACTTTCAGGCCAACCCCGTGGGTGCCGGCGATACGCTGGTTGCCGAAGATGGGAAAATGGCCTTCAAAGGTGAGCAAAGGTGAGCACATTTTCACCAGCAGTCAGCGTCAATTTTGATCCGATGTTCAATCTTCAGCATACATCAGCTTTGGTTTTGACTGGGTAGATTTGAATTGACTACAGCTCCCGCCAGAGCTGCTGCTGCTCGGAATGAGCTACAACTGATGACTGCAAGACTGATCCTCAATATCACCATCATAAAACGCAGACTAACAATCCCATTCCTATTGTGGGTTTTCTCCAGTCAAAGCTCTGTAGAGATTTAAGAGGGAAAGAACTATGTGTTTACTTAGATTTTTTAACAATTTGTGCTTGGGGAAATGTGCTTTACATGGCATTTTGAGCCAAGGCAATATACCACGAAACATAGCTATTCATGCAGGGATTATCACTGCGTCACAGATGTGAAATCTGACTGCTGCAAAAGAATACGTCGCTATAGTCTGGATCGGCACCTGATTTTTCTAGAGTTATCTTTGACACTCCTCGTTAAAACTTTTGTGCTGTTTTCATGGCATGCTTTATTGATATTCACGAAGGTAAATGGTTTAATTTACTCAGGTTTTCACTGACCAGCAATAATGCTGGAGATTCTCTCTAGATCATAGAAGAAGAAATACTCTCTTTTATAGTCCACCCCTCTTTTGTAGAACATTCACTTGTAGTAGAAATAGATTCACTCTGTGGGAAGCGTAATTTTCCAATAAATCGCAGAATGAGCACGACGATAATAAGAGACATGCTTGCATTAATTACGAAATTTCCAATTATGTAGGCATAACCATGACAAGTCCCAAACGTTTCGGACCCTAATTCCAAGGATCCATCATCAGTGTAATAAACTAACACGAAATTAAAATTTTTGAAGGAATGTAAATGGTAAATAAAATATTCATGTTCACATATTCCTATTCACATTATTTTTACACGAATAACCATTCAACTATATTAAAATAAAGTAAACGATGTATCATAATAATTTAAGTACATCATAATGGTCTATTCCAACATCATAAAAAAATTACAATAACTCCTAGGCTGTTCTACCAGGGGGTCGTGTTTGATTCATTTTCAGTTCAGCAAATGTATTTTCAATTGTTCTTTGAAGTGACAGAGCAAGGGAATATCCCTAGTGCTTAAGGGAATTTCATTCCAGGTTTTAAGAGCGGAGTATGAAAATCCTTTCTTGGCATACTCTAGATTAGACTTTGGAATCTGGATATTTTTGCAGAATTGTGTATCGTATCTGGAGTAATGGGACCTCAGATGATACTTGTTCTATAAATTTTCAGGACATAGCTTGTTAAACATCGTATAAACCATAACGGGACGATCAAATGTAATAAGCGGTTCAACTGCTAGGAATTTGGGTGTTTAGTTGTCTTTCATCCTGGACGTATGAATCATAGAAACAGCTGTCTTGGAGACGTTGAAGAGATTCTATTTTTGAGTTTGATAGACTATCCCAGATTACATCAGCATACTGCATGTGACTTTCCATTAGGGCTCGATATGCATTGCTTAATGAGGACTGAGGGAAAATGCTTTTAAGCGTTCTTAAAGACTGAAGACCTCCACGACTTTTGTTGTGAACAGCCTTGTACTGTTGCTCCCAATTTAATCCTTGATCTACAATAATCACTGGCGATTTGGTATTCGTAACTCGTATTATATTAGAGTCATTCAGTCTCAATGGTTCATGTATCTCGATTTTATTTATTTTTCGAGGATGTCCAATTATCATATATTCTGTTTTTTTTGGGATTAGCACTTGATTCAATTATCTGCATCCATGTGGAGATATTTGACAATTCCATTTGGGCCTTTTGGATTAGATTTTCAACATTAGTAGATGCTACGGTGATATGATTATCGTCAGCGTAGAGACCTGCTTTAGAGTCTACCAAGCATTTGTCAAAGTCGTTCAAGTATATTGTAAAGAGGAGGGGGTCAATACATGAACTTTGCGGGATACCACATGCTACAGTTTTAGCCCTGAATTGAGTCCATTTGCAGCGCAGTACTGTTTCCTTTTTCGAGATATGATTGAATCCAGTCTCGATGATTGAAATTAGATATGAATAAATGTGGGAACCTAGGGAAAATCAACTAAAGGCTAAATCAATAAACCAAAACAACGGGAAGGGTAAACAATGGGAAGAGTAGACCATGAAATCCATGGTAAAATTATTGATTTACCATGGATTTCATGGTCTACCCTTCCCATTGTTTTGGTTTATTGATTTAGCCTTTAGCTGGTTTTCCCCAGGGTTCCCCATGTTTATTTTGTTTACTATGTACTTTCCTTTAAAAATTGTGATTTCGTGTTAGTTTATTACACTGATGATGGATCCCTAGAATTAGTGTCCGAAAAGTTTGGACTTGACTTGGTTATGCCTAAATAATTGGAAATGCCGTAGTCGGAAATGTCGTAATTAATGCAACCATGTCTCTTACTACCGTCGTGTTCATTCAGCGATTCACCTGTAGAAAGATTTTTCAGTTCTTTCTAAAATATTGAAAGAAAGCTATGTAGTCATGTCATATAATAATCTCTTTAATTTTTGTCACATTATAAATCTTGACAGACATTGCTATCCTCTTTGCTACTTTGATAGTTTTGGTTTTATTGGAGAACTGGAAAAACCTGGGAGAGTTATGCTCCATGGCCTATGGGCTGTTTATAGGTGAACATCTGATTTCGTATAACATTCTGATGTGGAAAAGGGACCTGTTGCATATTTGGAATAAAATGCTGTGTGGGTGCATTATGTCATCGCTGTCCCATGTGTTGTGGCTGTTGCAATATATTTTGTTGAATTTGGTTTCCAAACGTAATTGAAATAAGTTGTAGCTCATGAGCTCTTGCATTTTCCTTCTCTTTCTGGAAGAATGTCAACAGATCAGCAACTGGGTCTTTCGTCAGATGTTTAACAAGGTCAACCAGAGCATTGGATGTATTTTGCAGCACATCTTCAACCCTCCCTTTTTTGAGTTAGCCTTTATGGGCACATATGGGTGTTTTTCCCCTTTATTCAAAGATGGTGCAATTGAAGAGGCATTGCTTGATGTAAAGCCATTAAACTGGTCAATTTCTTCACTGTCATGGCAGGACTGCGGGCGGCTGTCCAAATTTTTATCTTCAAGGAGTATCCCTGCTACAGTAGGCTCAACTGCCTGCTCGGGTTGGCATGATTCCCTGGATTTTATCAGGGGTCGAACCAACTTCCATAATTTTTGCCCTCTTGGAATCTTTAAATTCCAGAAGCTGTTCTACATGGAAGTGCAGTTCTCTTACATTCACTGATGCATCTTTTGAACTTCATTCTTGTCTGCCCAATAGTAACATCGACTTCCTCCCCTTTTGCGTGACATCTATCATTCACAAGTTTGATTGGTTTGCATTATAGCTCTCCATATTTTGTTGCTTTCGTATTTGTAAAAATTAGTTTCCGTTTAAAATGCTCATCACATATTATGACATCTACCAGATCATCAGCGATGCCATTAGACAATGAAGATTTCTTTCCAGACTTTTTCTTCTGCGTCTAATCACATCAGAAAGCATCCCCCTCATCGGCTGAATCTGGAACTGCACTCTCGTCTTCAAGGCTTTTATACCATTAATCTCACTACTTTCCTCAGAAGCATGAGATAAGTAAACTTTGACTAATATGTTTCGTTGCCATTGTCGTTCGCGGAGTGAGAGCGCTGATCAAGGCTTGTTTTTTTGAGCAAACAATCCTTTGCACGTAAACTAGCAATGTTATACTGTGCATTTGTGAGGCGTCAAATTGTCGGACTGGGATGCTTTGTATTTGATTCGAGTTGAGATAAGTTCGACGTATCAAGCCAACCCACAATTCTGTCGCATAATGCGAGTGGGCATCATGAATTCGACTCGCACTTAATATCAAAGCGTTCATTACCAACCAAAAAATGAAACTTAAATGAATGGCTGGAATCAAAGGGAAGGGTGAAAAAATGCTTTGAAATATAAGATTATACTGCTAAGAAGCGCTCTGTAATGTGCCAACAATTGATGCATGCCCTAGGGGTCTTCGTTATAAGCAATTACAACGAGAACCATAGTGACTCTAGGTTCACTTTCATATTCATATTCATATTCAAGTTCATATTCAATGAATTCAACAGTATGAATCATACTCAAGTTTTATACACAAAACCCTTCAGCATAATTACAGAAAAAAAGATATATATCTAAAAAGATATAAAATCTACCAACTAAGATATATATACAAGAAGTAGCTATTAAAATTAAACAATAAAAACAAAACCTATTTAGCGTGGAGCTGCTCTTTCAGGGGGTTGTGTTTAGATATGTCTCGCTCTTCATATACAATTTCAGTTGCTTTTTGAAAGAATTTATTGTTGGCAACTTATGTATGTCTCTAGGCGTATTATTCCATTCCTTAAGTGCTGAGTAATGAAAGCTTTTTTCTAGCGCTCAGTCCTATGTTTAGGGATTTGGAGATTTTAGCTATTTCTTGTATTGCAGGATGAAAAACTAGACCTTCGTTTATACTTTTCCAGGAAGCCATTTGGGCAAAGTTTGTGCATGATTTTATAGGTCATAACATTCCTATCAAAGCAAATTATCTTTTCTACATTCATCCCAGGACATGACCAAGTATCTTCAATTTTGGCATTCCTGATTATTTTGAGAGCCCATGTTTGTGGTCTCTGAAGGGCAGCCAGTTTTTTTCTCGACAAACTACCCCAAACAAAATCACCATAGCGTAATTGACTTTCAACTAGTGCATAATAGACAATGGAAAGTTCTGACTGAGGTAGTACATTTTTCAATCTCTTTAAGGCCCAAATCCCAGAGTTAATTTTGTCCATTGAGCGGTTGAATTGTGCTTCCCACAAAAGGTTTTCAACAACAATCAATCCTAGGGACTTTGTTTGCATTACTCTTTTTACGTTATGGTTATTAAGCACCAGGCTCTCAGGGAGGCTAGGGTGTTTGGCTTTGAGTGGATGTCCTATGACCATAAATTCGGTTTTTTGAGGGTTCGGACTGAGTTTATTAATTCTCATCCACTCAGAGAGATTTAGCATCTCCTGACTTGCATTATCTATCATTCTCTGTATGTCATCAGATGCAATTGTTAAATTTGTGCCACCTGCATAGATGCTAGCTCTTGAATATTGAAGGCTATTTTCAAAGTCATGAAGGTAAATCATAAATAGAAGGGGCCCCAAGCAAGATCTCTGAGGCATACCACTTTACTTGGTTTAAAATATTGTATGTTAATTCTGTTCAATTTATGTTATGGAGAGCCCCTTGAAAATCAGCACCGCTGAAGGGCCACCCTCATTAAAATATTTGTAATGAAATGACCGAGTGGCCAGCGGTATAACTGGTCTCAGAAGTCACGGCAGGCAGGTGATGGCTGAATGGCTGGGCAGCTGAGGATCTCGGTGTATCGTTGGCTTTTCAAAGCGCTGGGCAGATGATCCGTTCATTTGGTACAATGGCCAGGGCAACCCGTTCAGTATGAACACTGCCCCTACAGAAAGCAATTGCAAACTATTGTAGGTATCACTTTGCAAAGAAAAACTATGGCAAGTCAATTTAACAGTCTATCAGATAACAGCGTTAATGGGGCTTCTAGTGCAGCTCGAAAATCCACGCTCGGTAGGGTGGAGCATGTGCGACAGGTGCCACCAGATCATCATCAAGCTACTGTCAGCAACAGAAAAACTCTCAAAATTGGAACATGGGATGTTCAAACCATGCTACAGAAGGGAAAACTTGAGAACATCAAACAAGAAATGAGAAGAATGAAATTGAATATACTTGGTCTGTCGGAAATGAGATGGAAGGAGCTGGCAAAATAACATCTGAAGAATTTACGATTTTGTACTCAGGAGGAGATTATCACCATAGAGGAGTTGGCATAGTGATGGATTTGGAATGTTCAAAGGCACTGAAAGGATTTTGGTGCATCAACGACAAAGTCATCGTCGTGAAAATAAGTGGAAAGCCATTTGATATAGGAATCATTCAATGTTATGCACCGACTGCAGACAAGAATATGGATGAAATCGAATCTTTCTATGAGGATGTTGAGAAGGCTATGAAACAACTGAAAACACAAGATGTGAAGATCACAATGGGGGATTTCAATGCAAAGGTTGGGAGAGAAAGAGTAGACAACACAGTGGGACCATTCGGCATTGGTGAGATGAATGAAAAAGGTGAAAAACTGGTAGAGTGGTGCACTGAACAAAATTTCAACATCATGAACACGTGGTTCAAAAATCACCCAAGGTGCTGACATGGAAAAGCCCAGGAGACAATGTCAGAAATCAAATTGATTTCATATTGATACAAGAAAGACATCGGAAGTCCATCAAGTCATGCAGATCCATGCCAAGGGCTGACTGTGGTAGTGATCATATTCCAGTGGTGGCAACCATGAAAATACAGTTAAAGAAATTGAAAACATCAAAAAGAGAGCCAAAACTTCAACTAAACCTCTTAGATGAACAAGAAGAACTGAAAAGCAAATATGCTGTAACTGTAAAGAACAAATTTGCAGTTCTTGATGCACTGAGTACAGTAGAGGAAAGATGGCAAGTTTTGAAAGAAAGCATCACCGAGGCAGCTAAAGAACACATCCCTATCACAGAGAAAAGAAGTTATAAGAAATGGATGACACAAGAAATCAAGGATCCAATGGAAGAGAGGAGAGGAGTAAAGCTGGATGAAGCAAGATATAAAGAATTGAGCAAAACTATAAAGAAAAAATGCAAAGAAGCCAAGGAATATTGGATCAATACCCAGTGCAGAGAAATTGAAATCCACAGCAACAATAGCATCAAATACATGCATCAAAAGATTAAGGAAGTGACAGGGAAGTCACCATCACCAAGATCAGGATGCATTAAGTCTAAAGAGGGGTACATACTAATGGACAAAAGTGAAATTTTACACAGATGGTTGGAATACATTGAAGATCTGTATGATGATCAAAGAGGACCAGCTCCAGTAATAAACACCTCTACTGGGGGTTTGCCAATTCTCAAGGAGGAAGTAGAGCAGGCAATGCAAAGGATGAAAAAGGGAAAGGCAGCAGGGCCAGATAATGTACCAATAGAACTCATTACAGCCTTGGAGGAGACGGGAGTTGAAGAAGTAACAAAACTTCTAAACATCATCTATGAAACAGGAAAACTACCTGAAGATTTCACAAAATCTCTATTCATTGCTCTACCAACAAAGCCGGGTACAACAGAATGTGAACAACACAGAACAATAAGTCTCATGGGCCACCTAACAAAAATCCTTTTAACAGTGCTAATGTGCAGAATGAGGAACAAGATCAGATCAGAAATTTCAGAGATGCAATTTGGTTTTGTGGCAGACAAAGGCACTTGTAATCCAATATTCACACTCAGCATGCTACTGGAGAGAAGTACAAAAAGATATATATCTTTGCTTTATAGACTACTCAAAAGCCTTTGATAAAATGAGGCATGAAGATCTATTCAACATTCTATCAAGTCAGAATATAGATGCCAAAGATATGAGAATATTAATAAACCTGTACTGGGAACAGTTGGCCGCTATCAGAATCGAAAATGAAACCAGTGATTACAGACCAATAAAAAGAGGAGTAAGGCAGGGATGTGTGCTGTCACCAGATCTTTACAACTTGTACAGTGAGATGATTCTAAGAAACATAGATGAACTCAATGGTGTGAAGGTTGGAGGCAGAGAAATCAACAATTTGAGATACGCAGATGACACAGTTTTTATAGCTGACTCAGAACAAAAGTTACAAAGCCTTCTTACGACAGCAAGTGTCAAAAGCAAAGAAAGAGGACTTCAACTAAATGCAACAAAAACAGAATGCATGGTTGTGTCAAAGAAACCGAATACACCCACATGCAAGATATCATGCAATGGAGTGGAAATTAAACAAGTGAAAATGTTCAAGTACTTGGGTTATAACATAACACAAGATGCAAGGAGCAACAGTGAAATAAAGAAAAGAATTGCAATGGCCAAAGGTACTTTCTGCAAAATGAAGTCAACTTTTACCAACAGAAACATCAGCTCCTTCACAAAAATTGTAACACTCAGAATGTACATTTGGTCGATCCTGCTATATGGATGTGAATGCTGGACCCTGAGCAAAAGCACAGAGAAAAAGTTAGAAGCAGCAGAGATGTGGTTCATCAGAAGAATGCTGAAAGTATCTTGGACAGAAAAGAAATCCAACACAGAGGTTATGGAAGAGGCTGGGTACCAAAGATCCTTGATTAAGACCATAAGAAAAAGACAAATGAAGTTCTTGGATACATATGCGGAAAGGATGAAATAGAAAAACAAGTGCTGTGTGGCAAAATTGAAGGGAGGCAAGGCAAAGGGCGAGAGAGAAACACCTTCATCACCAGACTCAACAACTATGCATCAGATGGGACGATTAGCAATGCTGAGCTGATTAGGAAGACTGAGGACAGAGAAGTCTGGCGTGCCATGGTCGTCAATGTCTGCTGCAGACCTGGCACTTGAGGAGGAGTATTGTCTTAGGCTCTCAATAAGTATTATTTTCGCTATGTTGCAGTAATAAATGAAAGGAAATTGGAATGAAATCTTCAATTTCTATGAAAGATATTTCAGTAAAAGGAAGGAAAAAAGGAAGTTTTTTTCTGGAATAGTAGAAATACTGATGGCTATAGCCCCTACTTATTCAGGTACTGCTACTTCAAGTTCAAGTTCAAATCATTTTTAAAATTCTAACATACAAATCTTAGTTAACAACAGATTATATGAATATATAATACAAAATAACATAGAGTAAGAATGAGGAGATTTCAAACAAACAAAAGATATTATACTATTACAAAAACCAAGGAGATTTGCATTCAGGAATTGCTTAAAGGAGGAGCCCTCTCAGTAGATAGACTAATCAGTATGGCAAAGTCATGAGTAGGCTTTTTGTGCTTTTGCTGTGGGAAATGAATTTTAAAATTAGTGATTAAAGTCTTCTACCTATGAGATATGATTGCAACTGATAGTGGTATAAGTTTTGATGATTATATTTTGACTTTGAATCTATTAGTTATGTATCAAAACATCAGAGAAATCTAATTTCACTAATCGCTCTTAGTGGCCCTTGTTACAAGCATCCCTAACAAGTTGTACTTCTTTTCACTACTGATGGATTCTTAAGTGTAAACTGTTTATTTCATTGCACAATAATAATATCAATCACTATTGCATTTGACTTTATTGTGTAGAACGATTTCCAAGAAACAAAATCTACTCAAGAAATACAACTTATTCAATAGCAGTAAAAGCAAGGCAAATCTGATGCCTAGCAGTATAATATTTATCAACATCTTTGTCAGGTTAGATGACATATATACATGAATGCATCATTGTCTATTTCTGTGTAGATGTTTCTAGTCCAATTGAAGTGCATGAAAAGTAACACATGGCAAGAATTTTATGCTGTTAGCAGCAACAATCAGCTGCAACCAGGTGCTACTGGAGATGTGTACCTCTCCATCTACCCCATAGACTGTACAGTATTTGATACGATGGCTTCTTTGGCACCACTTAAAATCTCTTTTGAAGAAAAAATAATTTTCTCGTTAATTTGCAATTTTTCAACGATTGGTAAAGGGTTCCTAGGTGTTAATGCAGAAACATACTTATCAATAAAAGGGTTTTCACGCACTAGAAGAACAGCGTTAGTTTCATTGTGATTTTTCTCTTGTTGCTGGACTGGAATATTATGATGTAATTAGACGATTATGATGTATTTGTTAGCTTTATGTTTATATAGCTGATGGGCTATTCATAATATACTAAATAAATATGAAATTCAAGGATTAGGGTTCTAAATGTCTTCAAAAACACAGCAAGTGTGTCATACACGTAATGTATATGTAAAGCCATTTAGAACCCTAACCCCTGAATTTCGTATTAATTTATGCTTTCCATACACTGTATGGAAAGTATAGGCCTACTTCTAAGTCTGAACTATGAAATTAATACGAGAATGCCCTAAAGCATATCACATACCGTACATCCATATTTTAAAGACAGCTTCGGCAGTGAATCATCTTTCTCTACGCAGTGCTCCAGGAAATGAATTTTTTTCGAACCTCCAACCTTTTCGGTGTCATTGGGTTCTCGTCTATTCCTAGTTCGAATTTCACAAAGCTCAATATTATCTAAAGCCATCACACTATTTCCTATGGCCTGGAAATGTGAAGCACAAAATTTCTCATAACTAAAATTTGCTTGTAGGCAATTAAATCTTCGATTGCAATGCAAAATAGTGTATATCAAGCTCAGCAAGACACCAGCCACTGTCCTCCTGAAGAATGACTACTAGTATATAAGTTACTCTGTACAGAGGAATTTTTCCGTAAAACTATCATACCAATAGAATTTAGCTCTGACTAAATCTCAACTAATGCTAGTAATTGCAATTAAACACATTCAGTTTCTCTTCCGACATTTTGGAGCTGCCTCGTATGGAAGATTCTCCCTCCCTATGAGTGCCGAATAGTTGCCCCTCTGATCTCAAAAAATCCTTTTTTGAGATCATTGCCCCCCCCCCATCAATGTGGTGGGCCCTGAATGTTATCCACGTTTTGGAAGTCATTACATACAGTCTAACCTGTTAAAAAGGCAACCAAAAATTGTATCATGTCTAACAAAGAACTTTAGAATCTCGTTAAACCTTTTCTTTCCAGCAAGGGGGGCTTGTAATTAACGATATTTCACTTGTAAAAATGTCACTGTAACTGATGACCAGGAGTGGACAGAGATTTTTTAATGGCCACAATATAAATTTAGTAGAAAAATCCAGTGGTAAGAAACCCACTAGCCTGGCTAAAGATACCGGAATTTCTGATGATCGCCAAGTCGTTCATTTGGATCTTGAAAAGTATAAAAGCCACCCTAGTGTCCTAGCAAAAATTCAAAACCCAGAACAAGTAATGGAACGTTTTAATTTTCAGGAGATAGACATTAAAGAGGTTACACAACTATTGAAATCTTTTGGTGGCAGGAAATCCACTGGTGAAGACAAAAATGCCACCAGAACTTGTATCTCTAGCTGCCAATGAGCTTACAAATACTTTAACATCGGCAATTAACTCAACTAGTAGTAATTACCACAGCACGAAAAAGCGGCAACATTCTTTTGACATACTTAAAAGCTTCTCTCGTCCGACACACATCAGAGCATGAAAACGTCGGATAGTGACCTAAAGGTTAACCGAAATATACATCCAGATGCAGTTAATGTGTTAGGATGCTTCTAATTGGCCCCAAGTGTGACCAATTAGGATCTAGTAACATTCTTTACTTGAAGAGTCCCAATGCGAAAACAAACTCTTTTTGTCTACACAAGACTGGGTTTCGAGTCTTGATATAAACAGATTCCAAAACACTTAAATGAAACACTTAAACTGTTTACCGCTTATATGGCTCAACAAAAGCAACTTCTTCCATCTCTGATGAAGTCAACTAAGCCTGTAAGCGCAAAGGGAAGGATTTCTCTTAAGTACAAGGAAACGTAGCTGAAATAGAAGATGAGATGAGGAGATGATGAAATTCATGTAGCGTCCGGTAAGATCAACAGTCAAGTACTGATGTATGACATTTCTTACCAGATTCAGAGTAGGAGAGCGATTTCACAACTCCCAAGGAAGAGAAGAATGATTTCTCAGATATTGAATACCTTCCTTGAGCTTTTACTATTGGAAATTGCTACAGTGAAGTGCTAGTGAAACACAATATGTATATGTAGTAGCTGTTCTCGATACTTGTAGGCAAAATACTATTACCACCATATGTGACACCAGAGAAGAAAGGTTGGAGAGTGAAATACTGCCACAGTTCCCACAGGAAGCGAAGTTAGAAACTTCTAACAAAAATATTGAGAGCAGGCTATGGAGTGATGACAGTGAATAGAAATCTTCAAAAACTTAGGTGCCGACAGGGAGCTCAATCAAATGTTTTGGAGTTGCAGCCCCCTCCAAGGACCCCAGTGGTGCCATCGCTGATCGCCGGTGATGCACCAGTGAAGAGCTATTTAGAATTTTGTCTCGATTTTAACTATGAAATGACGTCATAGGTCACGTGAAATTTGGACGTTTCCAAAAAAGTCACCTGGAAGATTTTGAAAGTCTAAACCTTCCTCTACAAGAATCCGTTGAGAAACAAAATTAGGTGGAATATCGGATTGTTAAGCTATTTATCCAGTCTAAATACACCCTTGATTATAGTGCATTTACGTAGTAAATGTATTTTAACGACAGTTGCTCTCATTGTCTCCAGTTCACTAGACCCAAGCACCATCATTTATTACTATCACATTGCTTAGGGCACGTTGTCATAACACTCACCCAAGTCAACCCTAATCTCCATTCTCATTCAAAGCTCAGAAGCACCTTAAGCTAGCTCAGAAGCACGTCAAGTTAGTTTGTTGCGTTATATTGTCAGGGTGAACTCCATGGTAGTCGTCCGAATACGGAGAATATACAGCATAGTAACCCCCCTTCAAGTACTTGGGTGACAGTTTGGGCGTATCTTGGCATGAAGTTGTCAGGACTGCAAATCGTTTTAATCCAAGCTCAGCAGCCTGACCCTCAGTTCAGGTCATAAGTCATCAAACGCCCTGAATAATTTCCTTACTTAACCCTTGATAATTATCAATAATTAGACTGTTATGTTATATGAGTATATGTATAAACGACACGACCCATTCACTGCCAACCCAGCTGTTATTATTTGCCTCCCTCTGAATAGCTCCTATTGAACCATTGAATTGAACCTATAGATGCAGTTGCAGATAAAGTGGTAAATGCGTAGGAGCCGGGGCAGTCGTTAAAAATCAATTATTGAGCATGGGAACGATTGTTGAAAAACCGTAACATTTTTATTGAAACAGAAAACGACTTCTTGTAATCACCTGTCCCGGCTATTCGTTTCTTATGAAGTATTTTGATGATTGCGAATGCGATTCCAGTTGTCTGAAGCAGTTTTCAGACATGGGAAGACATTGTTGAACAATTAAACATTTCCCAATTTCAAAATTTTCGTTGCAGATATTGATGTGCCCCGTATTGTAATGTCAGAACACAGTCCTGAGCCCACTGTCCAAATTTTATGGAATTAGAATGAGTATATGACATGGTACAACAATGTTGAAGATCGTTAGCAGTGATGCAATCGTTTTTTGGCTGTAACCCACAATTGTCCCACATGGGACGTATAAGAAATCACTTTTCTGATTTGGCCTGTCACTGTGCACGACTTAAGAAATAAGAGACCAGTGGGACTCAATTGTTGATTATTGACTTGCCAGAGCTCGGACTACAGGATTTCCAGGGACATAGTAATTTTTCTCCATAATTTCTTTGAGTCTCGCTAAAATGGCAACTTGTTCAATGCTATTTTGAACTCTGCATATAGTAAAATTTCGAGCCCACGATTTCTTTACGAAGACATTTGCTTAAAATTTGACTGATTTCGGATTGATTTCCATACAGGATGTTAATGACAGTGACAGTCAAAAGATAAACGCATCAGTGCTATGGCATATGAATCATGTCATACCTCGATCAAACATAAAACATGCCATAGACCGATTGCAAAACTTTCTATATAATAACTTCTTGGCATCAGTGTTATCACTCCGTAGACTGCGAAAGATTTTATCACATATTCTTGTCATTTTCAAGATTCTACCATTCATCCATGGCCTAGCTTTTAATTTGATGGCTTTCTTATTTAGCTTTTCAATGGGAGCATGCTTCTCTGAAAGAGAGTACATCTCCTTCAGAAATTTAATAAGTTTATAATTTACGTCTGATGAATTATCATTGATAAAATCAAGGTTTATAGAGTATAAATCTTCCATATAGTTTACCTCATTGACATTAATGAAGTCATGCTTATAATGACTGAAATTTAACATATCAAGGTTAAGAGTCTTAAGGATTAAAATTTGCGGAAATTGATCAGGAATCTGAGCCAGGATTTCCCCACTGGTAATATAGAATTCAACTGCATTGATGTATATATTAGGCGGATACGTGACATAAAACTGTGTGAGAAGAAATTATTAACCAAAATCACAAGTTCTACCGTCTGAATTATA
Organism: Cassiopea xamachana; assembly: GCA_900291935.2. Classification (NCBI taxonomy): domain Eukaryota; kingdom Metazoa; phylum Cnidaria; class Scyphozoa; order Rhizostomeae; family Cassiopeidae; genus Cassiopea; species Cassiopea xamachana. Next base: position 45,409 of record OLMO02000294.1, on the reverse strand, counting down.
GTTAAGAAGGCCAAGATTAACGTCACCCATTATAAAAGTAAGGTTATTAGTCTGAGTTACTTCTAGCAAGGTATCATTAAGGTGAAATGTAGGACTCTCAATATCGGGAGTTGGATATCTATAACTACAACAGAACAGCAAATTCTTCTCATTTTTACGATCTACCTCAACCCAGCTTCAAAAATCATCATGATTACAGTCAAGATCTTTCTTTGGTGTAGCAAAAAGATTGAACTTAACATACATCCCAACACCACTATTTTGGCTATAAAACTAGAAAAAACAAAATCATATCCTGAGACATTAACATTAATTTCATTGAGTCTCGCTAAAATGGCAACTTGTCCAATGCTATTTTGAACTCTGCATTTAGTAAACTTTAGAGCCCACGACTTCTTTACGAAGGCATTTGCTTAAAATTTGACTGATTTCGCATTGATTTCCATACAGGATGTTAATAACAGCGACAGTCAAAAGATAAACGCATCAGTGCTATGTCATATGCATCGTGTCATACCTCGACGAAGCGGAAAACATGCCTAGCATGGCAGTGTTTTTCTTTTGATTGTCACTGCCGTTAGCAACCTGTATGAAGTGGCGTTAAGTAAAGTTTGATTACACGGGTCGTAAAAGACTTCTAGTCTATATATGATATGTAGTTAAGAGGTGCCCAGTTTTCGTAGAACAAGGCCATTTTGAAATGAGATTCTTTTGCATTACAATTTTCCATGATCATTCACCGCCGAAGTGAACTAACAGCGTTGTCAAAAGAGTGCCAGAGATCTTCGGTAATTTCAAAAAAGTTCCAAAACCACCTGAGGCACTTTCTGATTACCCTTGCTGAGAGGGCAGAGGTTCAGATGCAGGTGAGAGTTATAGGGAAAAAGAACAAAAAAGGTCTAAATATCGAAAATCGGTGGTTACGCTTTAAAACATGGTGTAGCTGTCGCCGTACGGGAGTTTCAGAAGGCGTATCTCGGGCTGAGGCAATAAACTGTTTCTGACTTTAAACGTACATATGGCGAATTGCAACGAGCAAATCCCGAAGAACCTAAACATTATACTGCAGCTAAAAATGTAATGGAGAAAACGATTACCATTTTCAAGTCGCTTTACTCTATGATAGCTGCTGTTGCCAAAGGTGTCGTGATTGCATCTGATTGATGCTTATTGGTTGAAAATAGAGGCCACCTCAAATTTTCCGATGACTGGACTAGAAACAGCTTATACAAATTATACCAGGAAGAGAGACGAATGGTTCGTCGCTTGGGGAACACTGCATCATTGCCCATAGCCCCAGCTTTACTCAAAGAGACCAGGATGAATTTTCAACGTAAAATTAAACTCCTTCAAGAACAGTACATAACAGATAAGCTAATTCTTAGTTTTGACCAAACACCATTGGCGTACATATACGCTCCAAATCATACGCTAGAGATGTAAGGAGCCAAGTGTTCCAATTATCGGGAAAAGGAAGAAACAGCAGATAACCGAGATATTTACAACAAACAAAAGTGGTTCTTTTTTGCCAATGCAGTTGATTTACACTGGAGAACTCTCCGTTGTTTGCCGAAGAGAATAGCATTTCATGATGGATTTGATGTCAAGTTCACGTCCAATCACTGGAGCTATGAAGAGAAAGCTATCTAGCACATTGGAAAAATGGTTTTGCCTTATCTAAAGCAAACGCGTGAAAAGCTCAAACTCCCTCCAGACCAAAAATCATTGCTAATCTTTCATGTTTTTAAAGGCCACACGACACAAAGATATCAACAATATATCCATAACAATTACATGATATTTCTAAATGTTCCTGCCAATATGACAAAATACTTTCAGCCACTTGGCTTGACAATAAACGGGCAATCGAAGCAGTTCTTAAAGAAGAAATGCGAAGATTAATGCCATAAGCAAGTTATTTCACAACTCGCACAGGGGCCTAGTGGCATTGAAGTAAAGCTTGTTCTGAAGCCTATTCATGCAAGATGGCTTATTAGCCTTTATGATCAGCTGCGAAACAACTGCTCCGATTCGATCAAAAAGGGTTCTCACATCGCAGGAATCACTGACGTTTTGCTAGAACTTGAAGCTGAGGACCCATTTGCAGATTTATAAATTAGCTACCAAACACTGACTATATACTACAGAAGTTTTGTTCTGTAGGAACGAGCCAGATTGCAAGGTTTTTCTGTTTAAGTTGAGAACGCCGCAATTTCCTTTAGCCACTGAAATTTTTAAGAAATCCACCGAAATGTATCACCGAAATGGCCAAAATCTCACAGAATTTTTTCCACCGAAATGTATTGCACCAAAATTTGCACTTAACGTATTTGGCATGTGGGAATCCACGGTTGATAGTGATTAGCACGGTCGATCTTTCACTCGTGCCGGGGAATTTGCAAGTGTGCGGACACACGCAAGTGCAGTTGCACGTGCCTCTAGGCATGGACTGTAGTGTGGGCATCAAAATGCTGCAACAATAAAGCCTGGCACATTCAGGAAGAAAGGAAACAGCAAAGAGGCAACTGAATTGACATTAACATCAATACAAAATTAACAACTATTGCTTCTCCTTTTGCCTCTTCATTTGAGTTAAGATTGCGGACAATTCATCTCTCTTCTTCTTGCCACGGCGATGAGTACCCAACTGCAAGATAATAAGTAACATAAATGGAACTGAGAAACCAAAAAGCAAAATGATTGCGCTCTTCCAATAACATACATATTCATTCACACAGATAGTACGCCAACCATTGTACGGCGCTACGTCGCAATGTTGCAAAATGCAACGTCGCAAAAAACTTTACAACGGCTAGGTAAGTTGTTCACATTTAACAGCAGAATAGAGTGATATCATAGAGGAATTAAGTACCCTCTTTTTGATAAACTTCAATGCTCTTTTATCCTTTTGGACTTTAAGCAATTCCATTGCTCTCTTTTCATATGGTGCAAAGCCAACAACCTCCTTTATTATATCTCTGCAAAACTTGACTCTCTTGTTCAGATGCTGGAAGATATGCATACGTCACAAATAATGGCAACAAGCAAAGAAATACAAATTGCCTACAGCAAAATTTCCCTGTGACCAGCATGGGTGGTGCCAGTCACCAAAGACTGGGAGGACTTTAGTGGGTTATGCCCAGTCTAGTATTGGGGTGAGGCACATGTGCTAACTTAAGTGGAGGGAGTGAAGGATGGTGGCTGGTGGCCAGTGGGAAGGCTAGGGTGTTGCAGGAGCCCCACAAAATCAAAAATTTTTCTCAAATTTAGCCTAACTTTTTTGTGATGCCAAGGTTTCATGAAAAACGTGACTGTGCAAACTTTTGATGAAAACAGATCTGGTTTATGCGTAGCAGATTGCATTCATAGTTTACATAACTTGACCTGATTTTCAGCAAAATCAGTAACTCTTAGTGAAATCTAAACATATGAACGTTGGGTCTCTTTTGAAAGCAAATTCAAAAATAAAGACCCCTAGTTTCCATATATACTGTTTTTTTTACATGTAATGGCTTGAAAAAATTGAGATGCTGTCTGTCATATATATCACATTTTGGGGCAGAAACTGTTGCTTATCTTTCAATATGATTTTGTGTGAAGTTTGAAATTACCCAGGCACTGCCAGATGGATGCTGGTTACCTCAAGCAAAATATTATCCATGTTCATGCCAAAACTTGGAAAACACTTAGTAGAACATATTCACTACTACACTTTCCAGGCATTTCAGGTTTAAATTATTGTATAATTCAAACAAGCAACGTAAAAATGCATTAGCACAATACAATGCTAATAACACTATGAAAATGCTAAATTTAAAATGATAAGAGTCCAAATTTAAAGAAGAGACTCAGATGTTATTTAAGTAGTGCTATGGTTCAAATCATCTCAAAATTTGAAGTGATTGAAGCCACACAGTTAAAAGGATTACTGCCTGTGGCAGAGATATGAAAATATCCATCACTTGGTGCCTCCACTTAAATATCATGGAGGAAGCCTGCATGATTATGAAGTTTAAGAGAGTTTGAACCTGAAATGCTTGTGAAAAGTATAGAAGTGAACATGGCCTATTAAGGGTTTTCCAAATTCTGTCATAAAAATGGATAGCATTTTGCTTGAGGTCACCAGGACTAATCTGGCAGTCGTCTTGCAGCTTCAAACTTGAATCGGAATCATACTGAAAGATAGCCTATAAAGTAAGCACCAATTTCTGCTCCAAAATGATGATACTTATGTGACAGTTAGACTTTGCTAATTTGACAGAATCTCAATTTGCTCAAGTAATGATATATATAAAACAGTATATACAGAAACTATAGAGGTATTGAGTTTGGAATTATATACACAAATTCACTTTCAAAAGAGACCCAACACTGATGTGCTTGAATTCGAATAAGAGTTACTGATTTTGCTGAAAATTAGGTAAAGTTATGTAAAGTATAAATGCAATCTGCTACCCCTAAAACCTGATCCATTTTCCCTGAAATTTTTCAGTCAAGTTTTTCATGAAACCTTACCACAAAAAAAAGTTAGGCTGGATTGAAAGACATTGGGACACTTGGAACGCCGTAGAGGGTGTATGATGACGTGAAAGTATGTAAGCCCAGGGGAACCAACAGTATACAAGGTTCGAAGAAGGGTCAAAAAATTGATGAAATCGAGCTTATGTGCTTTTTGAATTTCCCATCAAGAGTACATACTTAAAAGTCATCATGCCTATTCAAAAATAATCCATTCAAAGAAGAATATGAGAGAATTCATGATTTGACCATTTTCTTATGACTGACTATCACAAAATAATTTCTCAAGCAACGAAACTACTGAAAGGAAACTCAACTGATGAAAAACTTTGGACAAATGTAGGGCAACAGCAAAACATTCCTGAAATAGTAGAATTTTTCTACTTATCCTTTTCTAGGATATTTTAGGATCTTTGGAGGTGTCGAAACACTGCTCATGAACTCCATGATACCTAAGACATCAGTTGGCACTCCATGCATAGAAGGAATGATCAAAACTGACAATATGGATATTTGTGGATATCTAAAAGTGTTGTACAGCCTTTACATGGCCAGAGTAACCTCAGAGCTGCTTCCAGTAGCCCCCATGAAAATGGAGTTTCTGACCCCTGCTATGGACAATCAAAGTTTTGCCCTATTTCCAAAACTATTTAGGAAAAAACTGTGTAGCATATTTGTGAATGACTGAATCTTGCTTTCAAGAACTAGAAAGCCCTTGAAAGTTACATTAGCAAATCATTCTTGCAAGGAGAATTAGAATCATTCTCTTAGTTCTTTCCATTCCATTAGGAACAATTGTCAACAAAACCTTGCTACATAACTCTATTCTGTGCAAAATTAAAATTTATGTCACTACTTTATCAGGAGTATCTCTTCTAGGAAAGGTTTGCACAAGTGATCTCTAGTTGGCTCTGCTAGCTTTTCTACAATGTAAGAATTGAAGGTGCTTCCAAGTGCCCTTTAAAACATAAATAAATCTAAGGAGTTTTAAGTAGTAGCATGAACCCTGAACTAATATGCTCCTCAAAGATTTCATATGACAACATTTAATAAATGATTCAAATTACTCACTCCTTTCCTCCTAGCAGGCTTTGGTTTCTGACTGTTTTTTGTTGTTTTGTGACCTTTAGCAAGGCCAACTGACATTTCAAGTGGTGCCATACTTCCTAAAACTAAGATTGATGTACTTTCATCAAAATACAAGACACAAACAAAATGAAAATGTACACTCAGGGTACAAAAGTATTGAAACGAAGAGCCTAAAAATTCATTTTCAAAAATGGCGTATAATAGTGTTCAAAAAGCTTGCAATTTTTTCCCCATGGCAGTGATAACCAAAGCGAATTCAGATCTCAATAAGGGCTTCTAGTTTCGAAACATGCAAGACTTTTCCAGCTATTCTTTTGCAATTAAAAGAAAATAAGGAAATATAAGCATGACTAAAGATTGTGCATTACCAGACTGCCAAAGAATAGCAATGAAACATTTCCGTTTTATTAGGCTTTCCTATCTTGGAATTTGAAAGTAAATGTGAAACACACCCCAACCCTTAAAACACCTTCAAAACCCATTCTTTACTTCAGTCCAGACTGGAAACTTTGCTATGCATCTGCAATATCTTGCCCATGTACTGGCTTGCATGCTTTCCAATATTGTATGCACACAATCAGTCTAGTGCTTTCCTGGCCATGCACTTGGGGAAGTGACAAGCCAAACACTTTAGATTATTTGCAAAAATTTCAAAATCTGATTGCTGCAAAAATTTCTGGGAATTCACCTTGGACATGCACCACAGATTCTTAACAATTGAAACTGTCCATGCAATAAACAAACTGTCCAGTCTGGCTTATAGTGCTGGGTCATTCCCTGTCAAATCGTCCAGACCATGACACCCTTAATCTCAGAACTTTTTCAAATTTATACCAGTTGTAGGTGTTGTTGAGATATGACAGCCATGAGAAGTTAAAGCTCTCATTCATTACATTTCTCAAGTTATGGCGTCTTTAAGTTTCACCCAAATCACCACTCCAAGCTAAAAATCCACCATTTTGAATTTACATTTCCATCCAAAGTTGTCTACTCTGATGATATTTCCCTCCACAAGCTACACAGATATACCTTTGCATTGATAAACTTAGCATTTAACTTTAACTCCTCAAAATTAATCAATTTTATGATATTCAAGGACTTTTGTCACCTCTACCCAGTGACAAGTGTGAGACTTGAAGTCCATGTGGCTGGATAGATATGGCAAAAATTCCTTTTTCCTCATGTTTCATACACGTAATCCTACAATTGAACAAAAATGTGTTGGGCATTCTAGATTGCTTTGTAATATAATCACAACGTTGGGAACAGTTCTTGAGTGATACTTGAACTTGTTCATGATCACATTGGCTTGTGTAAAACAATGATGTCATTTTTGCCTGGGAAAAAAATTCAACAAGAGCATAAAAAGGCAACATTTTTAGATGTTGCCACTTTTACATGCTCTAAATCAGTTCTGTGGAACCAACAGAAAAAGGAATTTTTGCCATACCTATCCAGCCACATAGATTTCCAGCCTCACACTTGACTCTGGATAGAGGTGACAAAAGACCTTGAATATCATGAAATTGATGAGCTTTGAGAAGTTATAACTTCTCAAAGCTCATCAATTTCGTTAATACCTACATGCATCAATTAAAAGGTATATCTGTGTAGCTTTTGAGTGAAAATATCGTCTGGGTACAAAACTATGGCTGAAAATGTAATCCAAAGTGGCAGATTTTTGGCTTGGAGTGGTGATTTGGGAGAAACTTAAAGATGCCATAACCTAAGAAAGGTAATGAATGAAAGCTTCAAATTTTCATGGCTACCAGATCTCAACAACAACTATAACTGGTAGTAATCTGAAGGAATTCTACGGTTAAGGATGTCACGGTCTGGGTGATTTAACATGGAATAACCCTGCCCAAGTTCTAGACATCTGCCAAACTATTGAGCATTCTAACACCCCTCCCCCTGTATGCAAGCATAAACATTGTAGAACCTCTATATTCTACTTTGGAACACTAGAAAACACTGGTGTTGGTGTATTATGTTGCATTCTCCGTCAACATCCATGGAAACAATATCAAGCTATTGAGTAGGCAAAGCCGAAAGGCTAAGGACGGCGTAGAAAGCACACAAAATGAAAATGTACGTCTAAATACTGAGAAATACTACCAACTCAAGAGTTGTTGTCTGAAGGACGTTGTTTAGTAGATCTATGAAAAGATTCCAACGGATCAGTTCTACTATTCCCTTCTCTTCCTCGGCCTACGTGGTCGCCTCAAAAAGGACTGCTCTTTGCCGGATTGAGTCTATACAATCCCAAATCGAGGCTCAAGATATATGGCACCACTGCGTGGCTCCTTCTCACTGGCACTCCATCGTTCGCGCCCCCCTTGCTTGCTAATGTAGCATCAGCTTTTGGTCAACAGTATTACTGTATCTCTTGACACGCTTGTAGCATTGTCATATACAAAATGCACAGAGAAAGGGAATTATTGAGTAACGTTTTAACATGGCAAAAAGCAAGAAATTTTCCTGGAAAGAAAAGGTGGTTATCAAAAATTGTGAGAAATAGACTCTAAACTCGGAGGAATTTGAAAGCACATTTGGCTGTATCAAGTAAGTTGCTTATACTGTAGTTTTAAAATAGCAATAAACTAATTTTGAGCAAAAATTGTCAATTTTATTTCAGTAATATTTTGAGGGTGCATTGGCAGTAAAAAAGAAATAAGCAGGGTTGTTCTATGTCCAAGAAAATTCAATGGCCCTTGTTTGCACAAAGTTCTTCAAAATAAATTGAACCAAACCATAAAATCGATTTTGAGATGTTCTGAAGCTCCACTAAATCTCCATCTGGACAGCAAATCATCCTAAGCAGCTTGGAAGCGGAGATATTTCGTGTCCTGCTTGGTCTGAAACTTTTTTCAAGGCCTAGTCAATCTCTTACATTAAAATCATAGAAAATACATAGTCAATCTCTGACATTAAAATCATAGAAAATACATCAGGGGCGGATCCAGGGAGAAATCTGACCAGGGCTCAACAAAAAGATCGTGGGCGTGGCTATACGGGTGTGGCAATATCTCAGAAC
>OLMO02000294.1:0-27416 GCA_900291935.2 Cassiopea xamachana | reverse complement strand
TGACAGACCGAATTAAGGAACGGCTAGTTCCAGGCCTCGCTGAGGTTCCCGTCGTCGTTCCGTCCTCTTTCGGAAACTCACTAATATAAAATGTACAATACGCTGATGGATGAAACGTAGGGGATCAGGAATTTATCAATGAATATCTCTATAGTATTACATGTATAATATGCTGATGCTTGAAAATAAGAGGATCAGGAACTTATCAATGAATAATATAAAATGTACAATATGCTGATGGTTGAAACTTAGGGGATCAGGAACATATCAATGAATATCTCTATAGTATTACATGTATAATATGCTGATGCTTGAAAATAAGAGGATCAGGAACTTATCAATGAATAATATAAAATGTACAATATGCTGATGGTTGAAACTTAGGGGATCAGGAACATATCAATGAATATCTCTATAATATTACATGTATAATATGCTGATGCTTGAAAATAAGAGGGTCCTCTCTTGAAGAAAAGTAAATACATCAAGAAAAATCCCTGGCTCACAGTTGACACTTGACATCCAGTGGGCTAATGAGCTTGGGCAGGGAAGTGATAAAATAGAACGGAGAAAATTATATGCATGAGGAGAGTAGAAGTGAAGTGTCAGAGCAAACTTTTTAATTTCATCAGAAAATCTGTGCCTATGGGCCAAGCGATCTTTATTTATTAATTCTGATTTGAAAATTTCAAAGGAAATGCCAGAAAAATTTTGCTCAAGAAGATCAGCTGCATCATTTGCTATATACATTTCATCTTTAAATTTCTTGATTAGATCTGTCAGGCAATCAATCTTTCTCTCTTCCTTCTAGGCTTTTGCTTTAGTGTTTTTATTCTTTTTCTAAGCTTGACTTTTCTGGGTGATGGGTGTTGGTGCTGTGGACAAGGGGGAGGTGATGCTTTTGACTTTTTCAGAACAGGAGATTCATCAGTTTCCTGAGACCTGCGTTCGCTAGGGGCCTTTCGTTTGGATGTCTTTTTTATCACTTTCTCTGGAAAAGTGAAAATTGATGGAACAGCATTTGGCAACAAGTGGGGTTTATCTTTATCTTTTGAAAAATTAAAATCCGAAGGAAGGAAATGCTCACCACATAAATAGCTATTGAAGGTAGGTTGAAAATTTTCTCTCTTTGTTGCGACTATCCAGATTCGGAGAAAGCTCTTATCTTTCAGGGGAAATTTATGAAATGAAATGCCGTTTTTAGAAAAACGATTTGTACATCCATATGCAGAGCAAGATGTAACCATTTCCTGAAAAAAGAAAAAACGATCCAATCCAATTGCACTTGTTAAAGCTAACAATGTGACCTATTTTATATGCTTACCTCAATGACAGCAAACAGCATACGACTTCAGTCCGCATTCATAGTTGGGTCTGCTGAGCTCGGAATCTTGAAATCACAAACAACCACGGAGAAAAGATTGTTGTTAGCCTCGTATATAAACTTTAAAACAAAAGCAATGTAAATAATTGCCAGTGGCGTCACTGCTACGTTGCAAAAAAAGATTTTAATTATATTTTTCGAATCTCACAAAGCGCGTCGCAGCAACTGCCACTCTTAAATTACCTGAAACGTCGCGATAAATACATGAATCGTTAAACTTCATTCGAAATTGAGGAGATAAGATATGGTTAATGACGACTCACCACTTTACACGCAAAAAATCCGTTGCGAACTTAACAAACTCGGCACTTACTTTTTACCAATTTATAAGGGCTCAGTACTGGCAAAAAATCCTTTGCCACCATTTGAAATCGCCGCCAAAACAAAATTTGCCTCGCTCTGCAAAGCGAGTTGGACATCTAGCGCCTTCGGCGCTTCTATATCGTTGAACCTGGCAACCGCAACTTTGTATACTGGTAAACCTTAAATGCGGAAGAACGGGCAGTAGCAGTAGAAGAAAGGTTGAGCAGAAGTTCAACAGTTGAAAATGAGCTTAGAAAGTCCGCATACTGTCTTGATATCATTTAGAGGTATGCTATTGAAAATTGAACCTTGTACTATCTGTATTCTATGGCAGGGCCTATTTATTTTAAAGTGATCTTGGCCGCACTTTGTGGTCGTTGAAATCTTGAGTGTGATCTTGGAAAATGAAAAGTGTGTTCAACTTTCTCATTGTTTTATGCTTCTTGCTTTGCAGTGCTGCAAAGTAAGAAGCATAGAAGTCTTTTTGCTCCTTGGTCTATATATGTTCCTTGTAAAATTCAAGAATAGTACAACATATGCTTCAATGTGGCATCAAGCAATGGAAGGCTTGACATGAAATTTTGGATTGTTTGTAGGGCATGGTCACCAAAGAAGCTTTAGTAGGGCGTGGTAAACCTGTATGTGAGCATAATGTGGTCTTGGAAAATTTCTTTGAACATAGGCCCTGTTATCTGGTAAATGAAAATGGCGGATATGAACAATGTGATACTCATTAAATATACGCAAATTTTATACCAAATGAAAGCCCTCCTTCTATACGTTCTGAATATGCAAGAAAATTCCAGGTTTTAACGTGTTACGACTTTATAACACAAAATACCTTTCAAAACAATGCATGTTTTACCATATTGATGAGTATCACATTGTTCACATCCGCCCATGAAAATTACGTCTAGATAATGATATCTCTTCTTCTCTTCAAGTTCTTTACTCGTATGTACGTACGTAGCATCAATCTTGTTATCTACAATGCCCATATTTTGTAGGAATACGGTCTACCAAATTGGAATTTTTGCCTTGCATGGGGAATTTCTTCCCCACACATATCAGCTGTCATCCTCACTTGCAGCCATGCAATTCTTGTAAAATGGCTCTTCCAGCCATGCAAAATTCTTCTAGTGGGGCAATGTTCTATGTTTATCTTTACTCTCAGATGTGCATGCATTACTCTCAGTCACACATATTTTATCCAAGCTACTAGCAGCTGCACAATCTCTAGGCCATGAAACAAGTCCCCTGCACTACCTCCTTCATGAGTTGGATTCCCTTGATTTGGGCTTTAAGCATTGCCAGAAATAAAGGTCCACCTGGACAATTTATCAAAGTTCACCAAATTCACGAAAACACAAATAGCTTTTTCTTGGATAAGTATCTTAAGCTGACATTTTGAGGCTACATTCCCAGACGCATGGTTGTGCCAGTTACAGAATTTTGCATGGTTCTGAGTTGCCAGCTTATGGCTGCATTGATTTTTCTTTTTAGCCACATTCTTGCACCTAAATGGAAAATACAAGCAGCAGTGATCATTTTGGCTTGCAGAACCTATTTTTCAGAACCATAGTACCACGCTGTAGCAAAATCTGCTGGAAACCCACACCCTAACTGATGCATTTTTAAATAGTTTGTTGGTACTACAGATCCTTATCACTGCATGAAAAAGCAGCAATATTATTTTACATACTAAAAGCTTTTTTCGTCCAATACTCATCAGAGTATGAAAATGTCAGAGAGTGATCTAAAGGTTAACTGAAATATATATCCAAATGCAGGTTAATATGATAGGATGCATCTAATTGGCCCCAAGTGTAACCGATTAGGACCTATTACCATTGCTTACTTGAAGTGTCCCAATGAGAAAACAAACTCTTTTTGTCTATAAAAGACTGGGTTTTGAGTGTTGATGTAACAGATTCCAAAACACTTAAATGAAAAACAATCTGTTGCATTTTTGTGGCTAAAATATGCATTTATTGAACAGGTCAAATATACAAAGATTGTTTCTACATTTTAGAAAATGGTACTGGTAACTTGAAAATTGGAGGATTTATATTATTCTGGGTAATTTGCTTTCTGCGGGAAACTTTTAGGTTCAGGCTATAAAATTGTGGCTACATGAGTTGATTTTGCTGGCTGTAGAAATATCTCTTGATATATTAATGACTTCATGGGTATATATTAATGACTTCATGGGTATAACCTTTTCTGTTCATAAAGTAATATTAGAGTCTCTTTTGAGTATCAGGCTTAAGGAATTTGCTTTTTTACAGTGCTGAGCATTGCACTTTTGTTGCAACATATCACCCTAGAACAACAAGTACACAAGGATAAGTTTTCTATCTCCTAATCTGAATAATGAAAGTGTTAAATCAATTTGCATTCTCATCAATTTCAAAACAGTGTGAAAGTATACATTTCAAAATTAAGTGGATAGAACATGGCAGTACAAAGACTTCAATTTTGAAGTAGATTTTAGATGGCAGAGGAGGAGTTCTTCCATGCATTGTTTCATGAAAAAATGTATGAAAATTTTCATAAATACTGCCACAATATTTCATTCTATCCATCATTTAGCCACAAAAATACAGTTGGGATAGATCCTGGATATTCTCAGATTGCACCATGGCATCAGTGGATGATCATTCTTATAGGAAAGCTTAACTTGACTTCACATTACTATTCTTTCAGAAGAAGATGGGGTTAATAGGTTAATGCATACATAAGATGAGTAATCATGGTGCAGCCACATTATAGCAACTTTTTGTAAGATATGGCTTATGTTTTAACAAATTTAAGTATCTGCTTAACAGATCTTCAGTCCATTATTCAACATTAAAAAAGGTAAGATGCATGGATCATGAAATATATGTAGTGAAATATCATGATATAGCCTCAATGCAGCAACTTATTTTGAGACATGGCTTATTTAAGACAAACCTACTTAAAATATTAAAAAATTTGTTGCCACTTCAAAGTTGATCAACTTTGTAGCCTTAGTAGTGAACCATATGCGGCATGTAGCCACAAAAATGCAATAGGAGTGTATCTTACAAATAACCTATAACCACAATGCATAAACAATTACAGAAAAATTTGCCCGTTAAAGTGTCAAATTTATTCCCTAAATATATCTATGTAGCCACACCCATTGTAGCCACAATAGAACATGCTTTGAAGGAGTGTAGAAGTGTATACATGGTTCATGCAGGTCCTTGAACTCCTTGGAAAGTGCTTGAATTTGAAATGTCATTTCAAGGGCACTTGAAACTCCTTGAAAATGAGAATTTTTCCTTGAAAATTGATCAAGCTCCTTGAAATTTGTGAATCTCTACTGTTTTCTTCGCTCACAGCAACAAACAAAACAAAAAAAATAGTTTAAAAAAATATCCAAAAGAATGTTTGAAGAAAATTGTAAAAACACTCTTTATATGCCAAGAAATGTTTCATTTTCTGTATTTTAGGCTTCCTGTTATTCACACATGTGCTGTGAATGTCAGTTTAGAGCTCCTCGAAAATTTTTTTTCGTCCTTGAGAAGTCCTTGAGAACTCCTTGGATTTGCATATCAAAATCATGCACGAACCCCGTGTATGGTGGCCCATGAGCATAAATAATTATTTTGCTTGGAAAGTCAAACTTTCTCCAAAAAGCAATTGGTTTTATTATTTGAAGTCAGTTTCATCTTCAAAGTAAGAATCAATTTGCATTTAGCTTTTTTGTTTAATTTCAGTTTTGCTAATAACTAAAAATGAATTCACATTTTCAATCGAGTGATGCTGATGGGCCATGCATGTAGCCCATCAGTGTCAAGCCTGCCTCTTAATCAGGCTGGCCTTAGTTGAAATGGGAAACGCTTGTTTCTGTGATGGTACGGAAATCAGTGCTTCCTCATTTTAAGGAGATTTGACCTCCACAAAGAACTGTTTATGGAAATAGATTGTCTAAGGACAATTTTAAGGAAATGAAAATGTTTCTCTTTTCTAAGTTTTTGATGCCAATATTATATGTTTTGAAGCTTTGAAAATGGGAGGTTCATAACCCCTGATATTTCAATTGTTGCTTCGATTTTTGAAAATGCCATTGCCATATGCCAGGAAAGGCCTATAGCCCTCCATTGGAACACGTTAACTCCTGTCGGAAGGGGGAAAACTATTTTTCAGAGATTATTGGCATTTATAGTTCCCTGAGAACCACATTTTAGCTCCCTCATTGAAAGAGTCAGCCCCCATCAGAAAATTCAGGGGGGGGGAAGGGAACAAGAATGAGCTTAGCATGGTGTTAGAACTGCTAAAATAGTTGCGAGAAAACAGCTCTTCTCTTCCCAGTGGAGATCATTGTGCTCTAATGAAGGACATAGCCCATATAAAGTCTTGAGAAACATCCCCTGGAAAGCAGATCTTTGTATATTAGGGGCCACCATGTTTAAAGAATTGAAAGTGAATGACATGAAAAATCCCCTTCTACGTGCAAAAGTGAAATAGATACGCCAGCAAAATAAAGTGTATTTTCAAGGATCCTCTATTTCAAGGTAATGTTTTCTTTTTAGTGTTGTCAGGGACTATGATCCTCCCATTATCATAACCTCAAAACATATCATATTTGCATCAAAAACATAGAAGTGAGAAACATTTTAATTTCCTTAAAATTGTGCTTAGACAATCTATTTCCATGAAAAGTTCTTTGTGGAGGTCAAATTTCCTTAAGATAAGGAAGGACCGATTTCCATACCGTCATAAACAAGCGGTTACCATTTCAACTGAGGCCAGCCTGATTAAGAGGCAGGCTTGACAGTGATGGGCTACGTGCATGGCCCATCAGTATCACTCAATTAAAAAAGTGAAATCGTTTTTAGTTATTAGTAAAAATGAAATTTAAAAAAAAGTGAAATGCAAATTGATTCTTTCTTTTGAAGATGAAAATGATTTCAAATGATAAAACAAATCATTTTTTAGGAAATATTTTGATTTTGCATGCAAAATAATTGTTTAGACTCACGGGCCACCATAGAAGTACACTACAGGGCTGCATTTAGCTGATTTTTCACAGATAGAAGGCTTGGTTATTTTGCTACAACCAAAATCTTTTGTGGTGGCACAATGTAGCCACAACTTATTTATGTTTTCGTGAAGGTACTTAAAATTGGAGAAAAATAGACCTTTATTTAAGAAATCTTAAACAACCAGCCACTAAGCTAGGAGAGGGCATAGTGCAGGATTTGTTTAATTTGCAGTTCCACACAAAATATGCAGTTCCATAAAAATTTGTGTTTTAGCTGAGGATGAGACATGAGGTCTCAAAATGTCCTACATTTCCTAGGTAAAGTCTTTCTGGTTATGTCTTAAATTAATATTGGTTACGTCTTATGGTATGTCTGGTTGTGTCTTAAATTAACATCAGTTATATCTTGTGGTATGTTAAACTACCCTGATGAACTCTGGAATGTCACATTAAAGAAGGAAGAAAAGAATCTCTGACATGTTTCTCGTTGTGGCTCTTCTGTTAACATTTGTATAATTCTAATGAAATAACTGTGCAGTTTAAACGTTTATCATTTAGTGGCTCAAGTGTGTGAAAAAGTAAATAGCAGTAAAATTGATAGATTTAGGTATGAATTGATTGGAAAAAACACAATCAGAAATGGAATTACTAGATGAAGTAGTATTTATCTACCCCGTTTCACTAAAAGCCTGCAGTTCAATCCTATGTGCAACTAGAATTTAATTCTTCAACACAATGTTGTTGGGTTTTATGCACAGTTTAAAATTTTTCTTTAAAATCCCAGGCATAGGAGGGCATTGCCTGCCCAACTAAAAGATTTTACCTGCCGAACTGAAAAATTTTACCCACCCTTGCCCAGCCCATAAGACCAATAATAGGAGAAATATTAGTAGCTATCTTGTTTAAAATCATCCTATTATTCTTATGACTGTGGTAGAAGTGCAGAGCCAGCAAAAACAGGATGTCATAAAACTTTTCATCAATATATCCTACAAGTTTTCAAGAATTTTGTGATTCATCAGTAAATTACTCTTAGCAGTCATCCATTCTTAAAGATGATTTTTGCCACTTTATACAATGGGAGACTGGCTCTTGCAGTGTTTGATGATTAAAATGTGTAGGGGTTGATCTGTTTGATGGAAGGAGCTTCATTTTGTGATAACAAAAACAGTCAATTCATTCCTTCATTTCACAACAATAATTATTGCTTCTTTTGACTTTGCCAACAGGGCATCATGCCTAACTATTTATATTTACTTACTTTCTAAGACAAGTGAGTATAGATATTTATGCATGTTGCCCTGACAGACTTTCTAGCCTCTGAAAACCTAAACCTTTACTTGGTTTTCCATGTTAAACTTATTCAACATCTATTTTCTGTCAATGCTAAATAGCATTGATAGATAAAACAAGTTTTGTTGTTGGCTTTATTGCCTTAGCTAGGAGTAGATGAATGATGCCTATGGCTATAGCAATCAGCTTTGCAATATGGCTACATTTTCCAGAATCTGAACTAGATGGTTTGAAGCCTTCATCTTTCAGACTATTTATTTAGTTACTTTAATGCATTTCTTTACTGATAGACTTGTGACAGTATAGCTCTTTCGATTTTGTTTTTAGATATGTGGTATCAGATTTTTCTCTACTGTTTGGCAACCACAGTTTTGATGCATGGCTTTGCTTCACTTCTTGCTCTTAGAACTCTACAGAGTCATAAAGTTGGTAGATATTTTCCACTTGTTATTGCAGTAGCAGGATTTTTGTACCCCTTAACTGGTGGTATTGTTACAAGTAAGAATTGCATCATACTGATGTCTGTTTGTAATTATTCTTATCTCATTCTCAAGGAAATGCACACTTTTCTTTATAAGAAAACCATCATTTTGCCTGAGCCTCAATTGTTTTAACTTTTCCCAAAATTGAGCCTGAGATAAACTTAAATTTTTCTTAACTTTTACTGAAATGAAGTGGCTAAAATGGCTTACACTTTTGTTATTAATATGAAATTTTAATTCGAATTCCATCTTTAACGTTTTGAATGCAATAACAACAAAATATCGATTTTTGGCCAATAGAAACACTTCATTTTGGACATTGTGCCTCGTGATTTTCTTAAGATTTTGACCATTTGAGCATCATTTTCTTATACACGTTTTCTTATGAAAAAGCGTGTAGTTTTGTAAATGATAGTTTTGAGCCATTCACCAGGGATTGTCATGTTCATTTATCACAATATGAGAAATGCCACAATAGATAGTATTTCTCTTCATAGGTTTGATGGAAATTTTGTTTAAAGTAATTCCTCCTGCCTACCACACATAGGTGTAGGAAGACTTCGCATTTAGGGGGCTATAACATTTCTACCCAAATGAGTAAGGTGATCTAGAGAGCAGTCAGAAAAGCTGCCTGAATTTCCTATTGTCCTTTCAGGAAAATTGCCCGAATGTAGCAGATTTCTGCCCAACTAAAGTGGGCTGCAGCTCCCCTGCCACCCTGTCTTCTATGATTATGATGCCATACATGATTGGATTGCCTAGGAGGCGATTATTTTTCATGCTTTATATGGGATCTTATGTATTAATGCTTATACAATTGGGACATTTATGGTATGATTGTCCAGTTTTCACAAGGTCATCAGGACCTGATGAAGCTGATGAAATATTTTATTTAACATTTGCACAAAAATGTTTGGAGAAATGACCACCCAGTTAGATAATTTTGGACTATGTTAGATGCAGTTTGATAGTTTGATGGAAATCAAAAACAAGTTCTTGTTATCAGAGGCAGGAGTCATTAACAATTTTTTGTGCCTGTAAGTGCACAGGTGAGCACGAAATGTGCCTGCAAGTATAATATGATTTAACTGATAGAAAGGCATAGGGAAATCGCTGATGTGCTTCTAATTAGGCATTAGTTTTATTAAAAGAAGTTGCTTCAATAAAGAACACAGTGCAATACATTCTACCGTTTTTGACACTTAAAAGGGACCAGCAATAGCAAAACAAGTTTTTGCTAGTTCCAAAGATATTTATATTTATCATAGGAATAGGAATAAATAAATCATGACATTGTTTAGTCATGTTTTTATTCACGATTGATTTCCTTGATTTGCAACTTGCGGGAATATTTCTTTCCTCTACAATGGCATCACCTCTTACATCAGAGATGAACATTGAAACAGTCGAACACAGTGGACCTAGTAGAAGCAGCTGTCTGAAGCATACAGTTGCCTAGAGTGTAGTTGCATTACTAACAGCAGGAAGGAATAAAAAGGAGAGGAAAGTAGACACGGAAAAACTAGAGTTGCACTACTTTCCACAAGACCCACTAGCAAGCAGCTAAGATGTATCCAGTGTGATACAGGTAGGGGCAGAGCCAAAGCTGGGCTTTGGGGAGGGCAGCTGATTCATTTTATCATTTTCTCCCTGTGGGAACTCCTGTTTGTGGACACATGACCCCATGGCCCCCCGGATTGGGATAGTGGATACGGGCATATATGAAATCAAAACAAGGAAAATTGTCTCCTTCACATTTATGTACAATTTTCCATTGAAAGTGGTCATTCTGAACTAGTAAATTCGTTCCTAAAGAGACACACCAAGGAAATATGACACTTAGGCCATATAGTGACATAGTGCGCATAATGTACAGGAAATGTCGTAGAAAGATGGGATACTCCCGTCTCCTTGTGAAGTAAAAGATTTTTTCCAACAAAGCCAACCATTCTTCATTAGAAATATTGATAAGTTTTACTATCTCTCCTATGGTGCTCCTAAAGAGATATGCCACACAAATAGGGACACTAGCCATACAGAACTTTGGAGTGCACTCTTTTTATAAGAAAAATTTTATAACTACACATGCCTGAAATTTGATGAAACATTAAGAGCAAACTAAGAGCAAGCTTGACCTCAATTGAGGCTGAAACACTCCCAAAACGTATTTCTGGACAACGATGCAGAAACTTTCCACTAATATATGTGCATGAAATGTCCTTTCCTTGTTATCCTGAAGAAAATTGACAGCCTTATCATATCTTCTCTTTGATTTTTGCGAATTAGTTGCCCTTTGCAAACCTAAATACTGTGCTAAGATTGTCTGTATATAATTTTTTTTAAGCTTTTTTATGCCACCTTGGATGTAGCATTTGTCTAATGGGTTCTCAACCAATTGAGATATCCAATACTTTCCTGTATATTGTCTAATTTCTAAATTGCCTATGCCCCAATAGTGTAGGAACAAATCAAGAACAATTCAACCTAAAAAATTATGGAAAAGTTAAGAACAGCCTGTTGCTGCACAGGAGAAGAACACCATTGTTTAAATTTTGGAAGAGTGCATAGAGTTAAGGTTAATAGTTAATGGTGCACACAGGGGAAGTTAGTAAAATATTGGGGGCTTTAGCCCCCAATGCATCCCTGATCTGCTATGCCAAAATTCGGTCAACTTTTTTTTCAACTGCCAAGACGTATTTTGACGGCCATGCATCTTGAAAGATGACCAGAATCAACTAACTTTGCCATCAGAATGGTCAAATAGGAAACCTTTTGTTGTGTTGCATTTTCACGGTTTTTTGTGCTGTATTTTACATGTCTTGTATTTTGTGTTTGCATTTTTATTTTTTCTTTAAGTCTTGTGTCCTGTTGTCTATATCATGTTGTGTTTTAAATTCACATTGTGTTTTGCACTTATGTACCACAGTACAATTTTTAAAACTTCAAGATGTTTATTTGGAAAAGAGTTTTAAAAAGTTAGGGGAAAGTTAAAAATTTTACATACTGTTTTATTGAAGGGGTGTTAATGAATGGAAATGGGTGGTAAAAATTAAAAAGAGTTACAAATTGAGATGCCTCCTACTATTAGATAGCAAAGCATAATGTTGCTGTTCTTTCTTTTAGGCGCTCTAGTTGCATGGGTATACAAGACAGGCAATTTTGAAATGGAAAGTTATGTTGCATTCCTCTGGGGTGGTGGACAGGCCTTCCTCCTGTTTATTATCTCATTCACTAGAATTCCTGCAACATTGTAAAGAAAAGGTCAGTTCCAGAACAGTAGTACACAATATGCTCTATTTTGAGTAGTAGAGAGATGGAAAAAATGTCGAGATATCATAGGTATAGTTGGAACAATCCTAATGGAATTGTTGAAGGCGTACGACTGCATACGCCAAGATCTATTCATATCAAAGTTAGAAGCATATGAATTCAGTTGAAAAGCCCCAAGACTAATTTATAGCTACCTGTCAAATCGAATCCAAAGAGTAAAAGTAGTATCCACCTATAGCTTGCCTAAATGCACCTCTATTGATGTAGCACAGGGCTCAGTCCTTGGACCTTTACTTTTCAATGTTTTTATAAACGACCTATTTTATAGGGATCTGGAGTCACAATATGTAGCTTTGCAGACGACATAACTATTTATGCGTGCAATTCAAATATAGACTCAATAAGTATTAAATTGGAGAGAGAGAGAGATCTACAACAATTATTTGAATGGTATACGGCTAATGGAATGAGTGCCAATCCATCAAAATTCCAAATAATGTTCTTAGGACTTAAAAGAAAAAATAAACTATGCCTTAACAGTGATTCAACCATGCGAGCATGATAATGCCCTTAAGTTTGACACCCATGTGCATGGAATATGTAAGAAAGCCAACCAAAAATTACATGCATTTGGTAGATTAAGACCATATTTGAGAAGTGATCAGTCAAAGTTACTATTAAATGAAGTAGTATTATCGAGCTTTTCTTATTTCCTGCAGGTCTGGCTATTTTGTAGGAAAACTGACAATAAGGAAATTGATAGAACCCACAAGCGTGTATTGAGGATTCTATGTAGAGACTATGAATCGATATTTGAGGAACTTCTTGAAAGGGATAATACAAAGACAACACATACTAAAAACCTACAAAAATTGATGATAGAAGTTTATACATTGCTCAATCACCTAAACCCAGAGTATATGTGAGAATTTTTCTCAAAGAGGGATGTTCAATATAATCTACACACAAATGAATTATGCAAACTCCCTTCAGTAAGTTCCCAATGATATGGACTATCGATGATGAGATAAATTGTCACGTTACTGGTGATATTTAAAATGGAAATACGTAGCTGGGATGGCATTAACTGTAAATGTTTTATTTGTAATTAACTTAGTTTTGTTCCCTTAATTATATAGTTGGTATTAGTTAGTTATAAGCTATGTATGTAACCAACTTTAAATAAGTTTTGTGATATGATGTGATACTTTGATGCTGAATGAAGTGATATGAATCTTATTGCAACTGAGTATTGATAAAGGCAGTTTCGCACTGCATGTACAATGTAGAGTTAATTTCAAGTGTCATTGGTCGAACTCCAAGGGTTTGGTAAGTCAGTTTCAGGGGTTCAGTGGTTTGATTCACTGTACTCATATGATTCCTGGTGTCAAGCTCTGCTTGGCTATCATTGGCTGCAGTTGAGTACATCACATCCCTTTGCCTTGATATATGTACTGTAGGCAGCTCAGGCCCCTCATAAGGTCAGCGCATGACTGTCCTAATTGTACATGATTTGCAATTTCCCTTTTAGTATGTCAAACTCTTAATACTGTGTCGAGCAAAAAGGGAAGTGATCGGATGAATGCGTCAATATGTTCTGAACTGGAAAAAGTACGTTTTATGTTTCCAACTTCGAAGGGTCTAATGAATTCATGTATGGAATGTGTGGGGCTCAGTACATCCAACAAGGATAAAAACCACTGCTTTAGAGCGTGAAGGGGTAGCTGTAGAGTATGCAGATGGTTACTGTAGAGGTTCAATTGGGGGTATGCATAGACCTGCGTTGGAGTAACTTTACAAGTGTAATGGGTTGATGTTGGAAGTGGGAGCAGGCCATAGTATAAAAGGAAGGGAGTATCTGCTGGGGAACTTTAGAGCTGCAAAGGGGTAGCATAGGAGGTGGTTGTTAACCTCAATGGTTTAGAGTGGTTACATAAAAGATGCAAATAGGGAGCTTAACGATGGTGTTATGTAAAAAGTGTGAAAGGTAATACAATAGATGTAAGGGGTGACGTCAGATTTGAAATAGGCAAGTTGAGAACTTGAAAGAGGTACCATCAGAGGTGGAAGAATGCAGCTATAGGGGAGTGGAGAGATAGCAATACAAGTAGAAAAGAGTACCTTCCAAATAGAAAAGAGTAAGATTAGTCTTTTTGGAAGGGTAGCACATATTATTGAATGGGATGAACAGAGATGGAACAAGGGGCAAAAGTGGAGGTACAGTGAACAAAATTTTAAGGTATGAGTCAAGAGTCAAATTTTGACTAGTATAAAATCAAATCAAGGACCTCAAACAAAGAAGGCTGAGGACTTTAAGGCCCTACTTTTATGTGCCTAATTGCTGGGAGGATAAGAATTACGTGGGGGGGCTGGAAACTTACAAGAAGTTGATAAGGAGGGGGAGGTGGAAGAAATGTATTGAAATCTAAGATAATACTGGTATGAAGCACTCTTAGTTGATAAACCAGGCTCCTATGATTGTGAGAATGCAAGTATCTCAAGAATATTGCTAACAAACAGGAAGATTTGTTCCAAATGTCTGTTTTTTGAAAAATGTTTGCACAAGAAATAATAAGTGGGGGTCCTAATAAGGGTAGGGGCTGGAAAAGCTTTCAAAAATTAAGTAGCAGAGGGGATGGCAATAGCCATGTAACAGTACTAGCCCTGAAATGGTGAATCTATAACTCAGCTTCTGGGGAGAACACCCCCACAGAACTATATGTTTTCTGAAAACTTGTTATCTGGGCTGTATGAATATGTGCTATGTCTCAAACTGTAATGCTTCAAACTAAAATTTTTTGAAAGTTTGTACAGTGGACTGATTTGTGACTGTTCCTTAATCAAGGAAAGATTTCTGTCTCAGCAGAGCTAGAAATTTTATTAATCTAGCATTTTCTCTCAGAGTGCACCCTAGTTGTTGTTATGACTAAGAGATTGAGTATAGTAAATATTTTATCAGGTTTATATTCTCACTTTGCTTTTTTCATCATGTTAAAAACTTCAGCTTTGTTCAGCAAAGTAGAAGTGAAATTTCCTGTTGTCATGATAATTAGCATGTTGAGTTGAGTATATCCTTAAAGATTCAGTTGTTACAGTAATAACAATCACTTTTCAAAAATGCCTCTAAAATTTTATCATTATTTCTGTTCAAAGCTAGCGAGATATTTTGCCCAGAGTTGCTCTCTATCTTGAGCTCAATTGCCAAGTAACTGCTATTCGATTGGAAGGGCATTGTGGGCCACTGGGTTTGTGTCATTTTGCTTTAATGCTGTACGTTAAAAAGTGTAAATTGAGCAGTGTAAATTAAATGGTGTAACTTAAATGATGTACCTTAACCAGACCAACTTAAATTGTGTAACTTAAATTAACTGGTAGTTTGTTGCTAAGCCGCCATGACCCTCTGTGTGAAATGCCTCCATCTTGTCCTGTCTTGAGCCTTCTCAGTTTAAAGAACTCGTCAGTAACACCACATTTCAAAACTCTCTAGTCTTTTCCTGTCAGAAGCTGTTAGTACCCAACATTCTTCTCCAAAGGACGCAGTGAGAAATAGAAGTGTCTGAGGAACTCTTTTTTTCGTGGCTGGCAAAATATTCTCATCTTTCCAGATCTTGGTAAGGGTAACTGTTGCATGTTTTGTTATGCAGATTCTTCTTTTTACTTCAGTTGAGTTATCACCGTTGTTGTTCAATATTGCGACTAGATATTTGAATTTCATGACGGTTTGAACAGTCTCTCTATCTATCACAATTCCATTGTGTTAAATTTCCTTAAAATTTCGTAACGTTTGTTTTCTTTTTGTTAAGGAATAAACCAACTTTCTCACTCTCCAGTTTTACTCTGTCTACGAGGTTTTGAAGCTCTTCTAAACTCCCAGCGATTAGCAAAACGTCATTAACATAAGTGGTGCAAACGTCCACTTTTTGGCAGCTTTCCTCATTTCATAGTCATATCCTCCAGGTCTATTCTATCAGTTGAATCTCTCTCGCATGCTAACATCAAAAGACTCTAAAGTCTTTCATGGCCCATAGTGCTGCCAATTAGAGCGTTTACAAGTTTGAGCTTTGAGAAGCTATTCTCGCAGCAGATGTCACCAGAGCTGAGAGGCCTAGGTGAGAACACCGCAATGTCAGTGGAAAAAGAATTTTATATTTTAAGCAATACATGAAGGCTGCCAGAATGGATGTTATGTAAGGTATTGACATGGAGATTTGAAGTATTCTTTATTTGTTGTTTCATGTCACAATCAATGTCATGAAGAACTCTTTGTTTGTTTTAGTGTCTCAGTCAATGTCATGACTTTGAAGTATTTTCTACTTCCCTTTGATGTTATAGTGAATGTCATGGCGTTCAAGCATTCTTCATTTCTTCTTGATCAATGATATCGAAGCGCCAAAGGCGCTAGATATGTGCCTCGAGCTTGAAAGTGAGTCAAGTGAGATTTTGGCGGCCATCTGTAGTGGCAAAAAGCTAGCTGTGCAAAGGGTCAGTATGGGAATATATGGACATAAATGACAAAGTGTGAGAGCATATCTGGTAACATCTACCAAATGAAGCTTGGTTATTGTACCGTATACACCACATAAGCGCTTCTAATTGGCTAAGTTTCTGAGATGCATGCTTTGCAATGGAGTTGATATGGGGTTTCCAAGTGAGATAGGATGAAATAGAAAGACCAAGTTGAGTGATAGAAGATGAAATGCCCAGTTTGTGGCCGTTCATGAAAACAGGGGGGAAATCTTGGTGATGTTTACGTGATATGACAAACTGTGTTGTCTTTTCTTCATTGAACTTAACAAGGTTGTCACTAACCCACTTCTCTACATTTGTCAAGTCATTGGTGAGAAGTGAGGCTGAAGTGTTATGTTATGGTGAAATATTAGAATAGGCAAGGTGTTGTGGATTATATGAAAAGATGAACTTAAATAAGTGTCATGGCAAAGGAGAAAATGCGGGATGATGTAGAAGAAAGCAGGTCATTTTTGAAGAGGATGAACAGAACAGGAGAGATAACAGAGCCCTGAGGTACACTTGAGTTGATAGAATGAGGATTAGAGAGGTAGCCATCGACCCTAATTGCAATTGACCTATCAGATAGGAAGCTAGAAATCCTTTTAATGAGGGTGTGATGAAGACCAAACATTGGTGGTTTAGCAAGAAGATCTTTGTGCTAGATGCGATCAAAGGCCTTGGAAATATCAAGAGAGCACTCTAATCTCACTGTAGGATCCTAGAGCAGGGGACCAAGCATAAACAGCATAGGCTAGAAGTTCATTGATAGATCTGGCTTGTTGAAACCCATATGGATTTCAAAGAAGGCAAGCAGTTGCTTGGTGATAATGTTCTCTGTAGTCTTAGAGATGAGAGAAGTGATTGCAATAGGGCGATAGTTTGAAGGGTCAGATGTGTCACCTTTTTTGGGAATAGGGAAAACGTGGGCGAGTTTCCAAGAGGAAGGGAAAATACCAAGATTGTAGGAAAGCTGGAAAAGCTTGTTGAGAACAGGGGCGTAAGTAGCCTCTACATTTTCATGATTCAGTAAGTAGCCTCTACATTATCTGCTGCACCTTATTTTGAGCATAGTATATAGATGTTTAGAGACAACTAATATGCAGGTAAATACACTAGACAGTATGTCAATATATTCAGTGTAGCACCAATAAGGCTAAGACATTAACAAAAAAACAAACATGAGTTCAATTTATATTTACCGAATCACGACAATGAGCTTTCTGATTGAATGAATAAGATAGCTAGATTTCCGTTGAGCTGAAACTGTTTTGAAGGACCTATCTGTTCTATCGCAACAACTTCTCCATTTCTAGAGGCAACTGACAGCAGAATCTGTCAAAAGCAGATTAGGAGAGCTCATCCGACATAAACAGTACAATCCTTGACCTTTCATAGGTAGATGCTAACAGATGTGCTCTCAAACATTGCCATTTTTGGCCATGTATTCCCATAATCACACCATGCACGGCTAGCTTTTTGCCAGTACAGGAAATAGCGACTAAAAACAAGCTTGCCTCTCTTTCATCTATTGTTTTTATACCCGAGTCATGTATCTAGCGCCATCAGCGATTCTATATTGTTGTTCTTGATAGTTCAGTTAATGTTATGGCTTTGAGGAATTCTTTACTTCCTCAGGCCCTTGTTAATTTCAGGGCTATAAAGTATTCTTAGTTTATTCTTGAAAGCTGAGTGAATGTCATGCTCTTGAAGTATCTTCTTTCTATCTGTATTATCCCACTCAATGCTATGGCTTTCAAGAATTCTTCATTTCTTTTTGATAGCTCAGTAAATGTCATGGCTTTGAAGAATTGTAAAGAATATAGATGGAGATTCTTTTAAACCTTCCAATAATGCATTTCAAAAGTCTGCTGAAAATAGCTCAGCAGTTGATCCTGATATTCATCACCATTTCACAGTCATTCACTTATTGCAAAAAAAATAATGACCTTTTCTACATTGGAGGCTTCATTGCAAAGAAAATGGTTGCAAAGATGAAAAGCATTGAATGTGCCAATGAACTTTATCATTCCTTTTGTCAGGAACATGCTATAAAAAGCAAGACAAATCTCCCCTCCTGCAGTCCCATAAATGACAATGTGTTTGTTCAATCTTCACGACTAATTAAGATAATGCAAGCAACTGACAAGCTAGTCAGAGAGACACTGATTGAAAGGCAGGATGCATCTAAGTAAAGAAAAAAGAAGATTCTCATTAGCAGGTGCTGGATTTCAGCGAGTCAGGTTTATCAAGCCTCACACTTAATGCCAAACCCATGTTTGAAATACCCCAACCTTGTGAGTTTCAACAGATTGAGAGAAGCATGTGCAGTTTTAACCTTTTCATAAATTCAACAAAACAAAACAAAACGAAGTGAACAACATGCTTGATTGCTTCTTTACTGAAGTCTAGAATATCGAATTTCAAGTCAATAATAAAGTTCTGAGATGTTTTCCACACCCATATAGGCACGCCCATGATCTTTTTGTTGAGCCCTGGTCAGATTTCTCCCTGGATCCGCCCCTGATAACAACCACACCATGATTTGCCATTCACTTCACACCACCAACATCTCTGTCACCAATTGTAACGATTATGGTGTTCTTTGGTGGTGGCTTGTGTTTCATGAAGTCCCCAAGCCTAGGCCTAAAGTAGAGACGACAATACAGAAATGCTACTTGCTGCTTTTCTCTTGATGCAAATCAAAGACTGACCAACATGAATTAAACACTTATTACATATGACATCAACTGCATGCTACAATACATGACACGTCAAGATCACAGTACACGTTGACAGGACAACACATTGCCCGGAAAGGGTGTTTACTACACACAACAGGACTCCACATGTACGCTAGACTTAAACACGCAACAAGATAACTAAAGTGATATGAAATAGAGCACATAACTAAAACATCAAACTCAATACATTACACTACCTATATTTTGATTCTCGAAAACAAAAACATATGCGTCATGTGCTCTTTAAATGAAAAGAAAGATCCTCTTCAAGTAAACAATGTTAATGGGTCCTAATTGGTCACACTTGGGGCAAATTAGATGCATCTTAGCACATTACAGCATCTCCCTATGTATTTTGGTTAAGCCTAATGCCACTATCCCAACCTTTTCATACTCTAATGAGTGTCGGGGGAAAAAAGCATTCAAGTATGTGCTGCTTTTTCGTGCTGCGGTAAAATATTTGTAAGACTTTGGGAGAGGAAATTGAGGTGGGGTTTCCTATAAATTTTGTTTCGTTAACACCATGAATGAATTAAATGCATTAAGAGTGGGCGTCAAGCTGTTTCCTGCTATAAACTATATATGTATGTATGCAAGATTGATACAAAAATTTGGGTGACTGAGCCCCCCACAATGAACAAAGATTTTAGCAAGGAGGGCTCTCCCCCCAGAGCCCCACTAGATATCACCCCTGGCTATAACTCAAAATATTTTATGCCCCTAGGCATGCCTAACGTTTCCTGCGAAAATCATAAATCAAGCTAATTGGAGGAGTTTGTTTGCATTCAGGAGATTTTTACTTCTAAACAAAAAACTACCTATTTTAGAAAGAGTCTTGTTTTCAAATCAAAACTACTGCTTTAAAAATTATTGATGAGAGAAAGCACATCTAATTGGTTTCCTTGTGAACTAATAAAAATATTCTTCTATGGCACACATCTTATTGCTGGGGGGGGTTATATTTTCAAGAATGTTTGATTAGCTTGATGTAAGATATAGCTGGAGGAAGTATCCTGGAGGGGCAAAGCTTGTCCTTGCCATCATTTTGAGGGGCCAAAATTCATTTTTGATTATTTAAATCTCCATGTCAATAGTTCTCTAATGGAAGAGGCTATGCAAAAGTGTTCTGTTGTGTGGACACTACCCCTCTGTTCCCCCGTGTGTATATATGCCTGGTTTGATCCTTGATGTTGAATAGTTGAATCTCTTATCGTGGAAATTTGGAAGTGTATTTGTGGCGAAAATTCTGCCCATTGAAAGCCAAAAGCGAATAACGGCCAGGAGATTTATGTGAATTCATATCGTTGAAACGTCTTTTTAATTTTCCGATTTTGTAATCACTGAATCACATGTCAATGAAAAAACAAAGTAGAAAATCTGAGACTTGACCCCGTATAACCAACTCCTAATATTAGACTGTTGAATAGATCTCTTGTATCGTGATCTTGGATTGCTTTTGTACTCTGTTGGTTGCAATTCGCTGAGCACTCCAGGAAGTAACGATGAAGCAGATGTTAATTTAGGCTGCAGCTAACTCCAAGCGACCATGGACTTTGGACCCGGGAGTTACAGGGGGTATGTGCCCCCAGCTCTTAACTATCTGTATGTAATTAGTCTGCTGCGCTGAAGTTATCCCACCAGATAAAGCTATTTAAGTAGCCCTGTATATTGCTGATGCTTTGAGAATAAATAATTTTTTCAAATAAGAAAGCTACATTGAATTTTTTAAGAATCTGCTCATGGTAATGCTAACTGTCAGATCACCACACAAATGAAGCCCTACAGTGAAGAAGATGCAGATTGAAGTGATTTTCTGATAGGCCTATTCAAAGTTTGGTGATTTGATGGCTCTTAGTCTTGGTCTTGAGCAAAAAGTTCCCGATGAAATGTGACATAAATTTCTCTCTGGTTCTTCTTTTCATCACAGTGTATTCAATGTTTTACAACCAAAACCAAGGAAACTTATCAGCACCTTGGTCCGTGATGAGTTTGTTATTATCAAAGATTAAGCCATCCGGCCACGTGTTGAAACAATAGGATTATCGTTCCAGTCTTTATTTAGTTCAATGGTTTTGAAGGTCCTCTTCAAGCAAACATTGTCAATGGGTCCTAGTTGGTCACACTTGGGGCCAATTAGACGCATCTTAGCATGTTAAACATTTCTGTATATATTTTGGTGTTTGAGCTGAAGACACACTAGAAGAGTTTTTACTTTGACACGAGAGGCAGTAAGTATAGGGCTCCAAAGACAAGAGGTATGCTTGAGGCAGAAGTCGCAAGACTCAAAAACCAAGTGAGGGTCATTTCAGAGAAGATTGAGGGAAAGCTGGCAATTGGTATGCACCTGTTTTTACTTTTGGTGTAAGGGCAGCTTTCTGCGAGGTGCACACAAGAAGATTTTGCTTAAGGCAACTGCCATTCATGGCAGTTCCATAATTCGAAAAGAATTTTGGAAGTAATAGCGACAGATAATATGAAATGGCTGCATGAAACTACTGAGAAATAGAAATTGACCAATTAATTTGCAAATTCCCCCATTTTATAGAACGTAGGAAGGTTGAGTTGAAATTGTTCTAAAACTTTATTTTTAATGGTTGTATTGTAGATACTTATATCAAAAGGAAACGGAGTTCAAGTTTTCTATTAGATCTATAACCAAATGACTAAAATTAAGCATGAACAAGAATACATACAGGGAGTACGGGGGAGGAATGGGGGTAACCTCCTTACATTTCTCCCCCTCTAACAAAACAAGATTTAAAAATGAACTAAATGTTCAACACCTCCCAAGGGAGAGTGCCAGGGAATTGTCTCGGGCATCTTTCGTGTTGAGGATAGTCTCTAATTACAATTTCGTCTTCTTCTGAACCGCTGCTATTTCTATTCTCGTTTTCATTATGTTTCATTTTTTGTGAAGAAATTCCTGCTGTAGAGATTACTGTTTATAAATGTCAGTTGAAATGTGTTAAAATACTTTTCGCACAGCATTCCGTAACGATAATTTGACTTCTCGCCACTTGTTAACCCACGGTTCTGCTTAACCCGCGGCTTATCCTTGGCTCCTAATTTTTGTCATTTTCACAATCTTGTTGCTTATTGTTGTTTGTGAACTTCTCATTTCCTTCAATTTCTTTTCTTTGGGAGTGAGTTGGAGGGAATCGGCTTCTACTTTCTTTTTGGAAAATTCAGAATAGGTAGAATCATATTCACTTTTGTGCCAGTGTTTCAAATGGTTGTGAAGAGGAGTGGTACTGTAACTGTTCGGGCCTTTGCTCTTCTGTCCCCTGTTCACATCTCTTTTACACATGTTACAGACAGCATTTTCATCATCTGCTTGTTTTACAGAAAAAAATTCCACACCAAAGATTGAGATTTTGAAACTGATTTTGTTGCCATGTTGAAAGATCAAACTGAATAGGAGGACTTACAAATCACTCTGAGCGCTGAATATACATGGAATAGATAGAAATATTCACAAAGTGAGGAAAGGTTGGAATTTTTAATTGCTTCTTTGTGTGAGAAAAACACATGGCAATACTATGACAGCCTTCATGCCTGTTCACAAATTAGGTGTAAATTTTAAGGCAATCCATTTCCATTAAGTTGCTGGCCAAATTCAAGCACTTCAGTTGCAGCAACAATAATTTTCTTCTTGTATGACAAGAAATTAATTGCTGCTGCTGTAACTGTGAAAACTCCATATTTTTGATAATAGTGCATCAAAAGTCCTTTTTTGTTACAAAGAATGAGCATGCTTGATTTTGTTAATAGCAGAAATAAACTTGGAAAGGCAGCAAAAATTAGTCAAAAGGAAACTACTGTATATGCAAAGATTGTACATGTAGGATATTTTACCATGTCTTGTGCATGTAAATGATCAAGATGATTATTTATTACTTAAGAGAGAGAAGAACAACGTGTTTGGCTGTTGGCCTTATTACTTCAACAAAGGTTATTCTAATACAAAGCCATAACTAAAGATCTGTTGAACAAATAGAATGATCCATCTAAATATATGTTGACATATGGATTCATGTAATATTCAGTAGAAGTATTTTCAGTAAAATATGGGGTCACTGGATGACACAATAATTCATTGTCTCAGAAGTTAAATATGCACTTTTACAAAAAAAAATAGATGCTCTAGGAGCGGGTAGTTGTACTGATATAGATGGAGATTCTTTTAAACCTTCCAATAATGCATTTCAAAAGTCTGCTAAAACTAGCTCAGCAGTTGATCTTGATATTCATCAGCATTTCACAGTCAGTACCTTATTGCAAAAAAGTAATGACCTTTTCTACATTGGAGGCTTCATTGCAAAGAAAATGGTTGCAAAGATGAAAAGCATTGAATGTGCCAATGAACTTTATCATTCCTTTTGTCTGGAACATGCTATAAAAAGCAAGACAACTCTCCCCTCCTGCAGTCTGATAAATGACAACGTGTTTGTTCCATCTTCATGACTAATTAAGATAATGCAAGCAACTGACAAGCTAGTCAGAGAGACACTGATGAAAAGGCAGGATGCACCTAAGTAAAGAAAAAAGATTCTCATTACTGTTGTGGAAGGGCTAGAAATCTTTCTAACTTAGAATCTAAGGCTAGAAGGGCACTCCATATGCTCAGTAATAAAAATGGCCATATAGCAACAGTAATCAAGTGCATTTGTTCATTACTACATCAGTTATAGCTTCAGCAGTTGTCTATAAAATTGGCAAGCCATCTAGATCTCTGGAAATGTTGCATTAAATAGAATAAATAGAACTCTAAGTTATGTTTTCATCAAGGCTCTTCTGTTGAAGTTTATAGGAAGTCCTTGGAAATGCCTGGAAATGTCCTGGAACTTACCTGCAAAGCAAGAGTGGCTGCCATGAATATGCCGTATTGCTTGTCTCCTTTTACCTCATTATGTTTTATTTGTTGTGAAGAATTTCCTGGTGTAGAGATTACTGTTTAACTCATTTTGAATCGCCACTCATACTATCTGCTTTAACGCAAAAGCATATTCGTTTCCTTTATATACCCGCCCATAGTCCACACTGGGGTGGTGTCTACGAAAGAATGATTGGATTAATGAGATCAATTCTAAAGAAAGTACTTGGTCGCTCTCTCGTTATGCTCGCAGAACTTAGCACCTTAGTTAAGGAAATTCAAGCTGTCTTGAATGATCGTCCTCTTACTGTTGTAAACCCAGATATACATGAGTTACAGCCTCTTACACCGAATCATCTTCTTTTTGGTTTCAACGTTATGCCATTACCCCACCCATCTCTCGATTCTGACGAATGTGACCCGAATTTTGCTGATAGTCATGCAATTTCCCGTGCTCAACATCGTCGCACCACGCTAATCTTTTCTCTCTATATTTCACCCTATAAAATCACACACAAACTTTGCCCAAATGCCTTCCTAGAGAAGTATTAACCACGTTCTTGTTTCTCATCCCTAAGCAAACAACAATAGTACTGCTGTGGCTATACAAAGTATACAAAGCTGCTGGGATGCAAAGTATTGCTAGTATACATAGTCCTGCACTAGCAGGAAGCAGTCCTGCACTAGCAAAACAATAGTCATGCTCTAGCATGACAAGGGTCATACAAGGGTCATGCTCTAGCATGACAAGGGTCATGCTGTGGCATAACAAGGGTCATGCTGTGGCATGACAAGGGTCATGCTGTGGCATGACAAGGGTCATGCTGTGGCATGACAAGGGTCATGCTCTGGCATAACAGCAGTCCTGCTACCTTGGTGCTGCATATTTCAATTGAAAACCTTAATCTTTACTACAAACTGTAAGTTGAATTTCTGTTTGTTTTTAGAATGCAACATGGATTTGGAAATAGGTGAGTTGGCATAGCTTTATTCATCACAAATAGCTTGAATGAATCACATCATTGTCAATATGTTGAAACTAATCAATGAAATTCAAAATATTTTGGTATGTTTTTAACACTGTCAGTTGATAGGTGGCAGAGGTGTTGTGGCCCCCAGCTAGAGCTGTTGAGGGCGCGTTGACATGATTGAGGGATCATAAATAGCACTTTCCTCAGGAGCATAAAATAGATTTTGCCACCTATCAAATCACCTTCATTATTGGCCTAAGAGCTGTGACGGATAGGTTTGAACAGGCAACTATAGGTAGAGTCATGAGTTGTAAGGTGACACGTATCAATGTTGTTGAGGAGTCAAGGAGTCCTAAGTGAATAGTAAAATATTGTTATTCTTGTAAGAAGCAAGAAGACACTGCCAAGGAATGAGCAAATATGATTTGCACAAAGTCAAGAGGGGCTGCTTATGATGTCTTTCGTACATGAAAACAGCCCTAGGCACAGGTGACTTTCCAACTCTTTTGAAGAGATCTTCTATTCTGCCTTCCATGTTTACATGATATATCGAGAGGTGAATTTGCTTTGCCAATTCATGGCATTAGTTGTACACACATTAGACTCTCAGGGAACATTGTGATTCTCTAATGAATGCATACCAGAATACTGAAATGTTTTGGAAGTTCTAAAACTCCTGCCTTAGCATGGTAAAACAACACACCATTGGCAAGCTTGCAGAGAAGCAGAATTCTAAATCAGACCCTACAAGGTGTGGCTCAAGAAAACATCCCTTAGCAATGATCCTCAAAATGTTAAGAAAATGGCTGCAAAGATGAAAAGCATTGAATGTGCCAATGAACTTTATCATTCCTTTTGTCAGGAACATGCTATAAAAAGCAAGACAAATCTCCCCTCCTGCAGTCCGATAAATGACAACATGTTTGTTCAATCTTCATGACTAATTAAGATAATGCAAGCAACTGACAAGCTAGTCAGAGAGACACTGATGAAAAGGCAGGATGCATCTAAGGAAAGAAAAAGGAGGATTCTCAATAGTGTTGTGGAAGGGCTAGAAATCTTTCTAACTTAGAATCTAAGGCTAGAAGAGCACTCCATATGCTCAGTAGTAAAAATGGCCATATAGCAACAGTAATCAAGTGCATTTGTTCATTACTACATCAGTTATAGCTTCAGCGGTTGTCTATAAAATTGGTAAGCTATCTAGAACTCTGGAAATGTTGCATTAAATAGAAAAAATAGAACTCTAAGTTATGTTTTCATCAAGGCTCTTCTGTTGAAGTTTATAGGAAGTCCTTGGAAATGCCTGGAAATGTCCTGGAACTTACCTGCAAAGCAAGAGTGGCTGCCATGAATATGCCGTATTGCTTGTCTCCTTTTACCTCATTATGTTTTATTTGTTGTGAAGAATTTCCTGGTGTAGAGATTACTGTTTAGTTTGCACAAAGGCTCATCAACCCTCAGTTTTGGGGCCAGAGTCAGCCTCAACTATGATGTGATATGGATGGAATGCATACAAAGCCATCTACTCTGGCCTGTAAGTTCATAATGGTTGGTGACCCATTGTGGCAATAATAGATGCAGATGTTAAAAGGTGTCAAATTTTTGTCTCTGTTACTCTGCAACTGATATTGTGCGGGAGGGAAATAGGGAATGTATAAGAAAACATGGGTAAATGTAGAGCTTATGTATGGTTACTATTGGGATAGAATCGAGTATGCATAGAAGTGCATTAGGTGATGTGTGTAAAGATTGTTAGGTCAATAGGTAATGTTAAATAAGGAAGGGGGTAGCATTGCAGACACAGTATGGGCAACCTCAAAGGTGTAGAGAAGTTCTAAAATTGATGTAAGTGATTAGTGCAATGATATAGTAACTGTAAGTGTAAACTTTGGCAGGTAGCATAGACTCAAGACATTGAAAGGTAGGGCAAGTAGGTGTGTACAGTAAGTAAGTGAGTAGGGTAAGTAGGTGAGTATGGTAAGTAGGTGAGAAAGCTAAATAGGTGAGTAGGGTGAGTAGGTGAGTAGGGAAAGTAGGTGAATAGGGAAATTTGGTGAGTAGTGTAAGGTAATGAATAGGGTAATTTAGTGAGTGGTGTAAGTTGGTGAGTGGGGTAAGTTGGTGAGTAGTGTAAGTTCATGAATAGGGTAATTTGGTGAGAAGTGTAAGTTGGTGAGTGGGGTAAGTTAGTGAGTAGTGTAAGTTCATGAATAGGGTAATTTGGTGAGTAGTGTAAGTTGGTGAGTGGGGTAAGTTCATGAATAGGGTAAGTTGGTAAGTAGGGTAAGTTGGTGAGTAGGGTAAGTTGCTAAGTAGAGTAAGTTGGTGAGTAGGGAGAGTTGGTAAGTAGGGTAAGGTATTGAGTGAGATAAGTTGGTAGGAGGGGTAAGATGGTGAGTAGGGTAAGTTGGTGAGCAGGGTAATTGGTGAGTAGTGTGAGTTGGGTAGCAGAGTAAGTTGGTGAGTAGGGAGAGTTGGTAGGTGGGGTAAGATGGTGAGTTGTTAGGGTTAGGGTTAGGGTTAGGGTTAGGGTTAGGGTTAGGGTTAGGGTCAGGGTTAGGGTTAGGGTCAGG
>OLMO02000291.1:0-16419 GCA_900291935.2 Cassiopea xamachana | reverse complement strand
CACAATGTACTAAACGTGTTTTTACGTTGAATTTAGCAGCACAAGCATTGTTTCGCCATGAAACCTCTGTCCAGTCTTGTTTTTTCAGTGGGTGGATACTTAGACCAAATAGGCTTGTTAAATTACCAAACATTTGTTGCAGGACCATTTCATGGAAATACGTGAAATTCATTGAGAAAACATGTTTTATCCATACATTTACACTGATTCTAGTAGTGTAGTCAATGGTTCCCTATGAGAATAGCGTTAGTTTACGTTCTTTTACTACATGCAGCTTAAAACACTTTATAAGCTGTAACACTGACAATAGCGTCCAAACAGTTATAATCATTGGAAATACGTGTCATCTATGGCACCACAATGTTCTAAACGTGGTTTTACGTTGAATTTCACATTGTAAACATTGTTTCGACATGAAACTTCCGTCCAGTCTTGTTTTATCAATGTTTGCATACTTAGGCTCATTAGCCCGTTTACAATGAATCACCACTGGTGCAGGAAAATTTCATGGAATTGAGTGAAATTCATTGAGAAAACATGTTTTGTCCATACAGTTACACTGATTCTAGTAGTTTAGTCAATGTTGTCTCAAGAGAAGAGCATTACTTTACGTGTTTTTACTACATGCAGCTTAAAATGCTTGACACGCTGTATTAGTAACATTAGTGTACAAACAGTTATAATCATTGGAAATACGTATAGTCCATGGCAACACAATGTACTAAACGTGTTTTTACGTTGAACTTTGCAGTACAAACATTGTTTCGCCATGAAACCTCTGTCCAGTCTTGTTTTTTCAATATTTGCAAACTTAGGCTCCTTAGCCCGTTTACAATGAAACACCACTGGTGCAGGAAAATTTCATGAAATTTAGTGAAATTCATTGAGAAAACATGTTTAATCCGTACATTTACACTGATTCAAGTAGTTTAGTCAATGTTTCCTCATAAGAATAGCGTTAGTGTACGGTATTTTACTACTTGCAGCTTAACGCGCTTTATAAGCTGTAATAGTGACAATAGTGTGGAAATAGGTATAATCATTGGAAATACGTTCATACTATGGGATAAGCATGTTCTAAACGTGTTTTTACACTGAATTTAGCTGTAAAAACGTCCTTTCGCCATGAACACTCTCTCCAGTCTTGCTTTGTCAGTGCTTGCATACTTAGGCCCATTATGCCGGGTATAAAGTGAAAAAAGCCTTGTTGTAGGAGAACTTCATGGAAATGAGTGAAATTCATTGAGAAAACATGATTTATCCGTACATTTGGGCCGATTCTAGTAGGTTAGTCAATATCCCCCACAGAGAATGGCGTTAGTTTACATTGTTTTACTACATGCAGCGTGAAACGCTTTGTAAGCTGTAATAGTGACAATAGTGTGGAATTAGTTATAATCATTGGAAGTACGTTCAATCTATGGCAACATAATGGTCTAAACGTCGTTTTACGCTGATTTTCGCGTTATACACTTTGTGTCGCCATGAAAGCTCTGTTCAGTCTTGTTTCTTCAATGTTTGCATTGAGAATGCATGTTTTATCCATACATGTACACTGATTCTAGTAGTTTAGTCAATGTTTCCTTTATGAGAATAGCGGTAGTTTACGTTATGGTACTACCTGCAGCTTGAAGGACTTTATAAGCTGTAATAGTGACATAAGTACGGACACAGTTATAATCATTAGACATACGTGTATTCCATGGCAACACAATTTACTAAACGTGTTTTTTTGTTGAATTTAGCAGTACAAACATTGTTTTGCCATGAAACCTCTGTCCAGTCTTGTTGTTGCAATGGTTGCATACTTAGACCAATTAGCCCTATAACAATAACCAAACATTTGTTGTAGGACCATTTCATGGAAATACGTGAAAGTCATTGAGAAAGCATGTTTTATCCATACATTTACACTGATTCTAGTAGTTTAGTCAATGGTTCCCCATGAGAATAGCGTTAGTTTACGTTCTTTTACTACATGCAGCTTAAAACACTTTATAAGCTGTAACACTGACAATAGCGTCGAAACAGTTATAATCATTGGAAATCCGTGTCATCTATGGCACCACAATGTTCTAAACGTGGTTTTACGTTGAATTTCACATTGTAAACATTGTTTCGACATGAAACTTCTGTCCAGTCTTGTTTTATCAATGTTTGCATACTTAGGCTCATTAGCCCGTTTACAATGAACCACCACTTGGTGCAGGAAAACTTCATGGAATTGAGTGAAATTCATAGAGAAAACATGTTTTATCCGTAAAGTTACACTGATTCTAGTAGTTTAGTCACTGTTTCCCAATGAGAATAGAGTTATTTTATGTTTGTTTACTACATGCAGTTCTAAACGTGTTTTTACATTGAGTTAGCAGTACAAACATTGTTTCGCCATGAAACCTCTGTCCAGTCTTGTTTTTTCAGTGGGTGGATACTTAGACCAATTAGGCCTGTTAAATTACCACACATTTGTTGCAGGACCATTTCATGGAAATACGTGAAATTCATTGAGAAAGCATGTTTTATCCGTACATTTGGGCTGATTCTAGTAGTTTAGTCAATACTTCCCACAGAGAATAGCGTTAGTTTACATTATTTTACTACATGCAGCTTGAAACGCTTTATAAGCTGTAATAGAGACAATAGTGTTGAAACAGTTATAATCATTGGAAATACGTTCTTTCTATGGGATAAGCATGTTCTAAATGGGTTTTTACACTGAATTTAGCTGTAAAAACGTCCTTTCGCCATGAACACTCTCTCCAGTCTTGCTTTGTCAGTGCGTGCATACTTAGGCCCATTATGCCGGGTATAAAGTGAAAAAAGCCTTGTTGTAGGAGAACTTCATGTAAATGAGTGAAATTCATTGAGAAATCATGATTTATCCGTACATTTGGGCCGATTCTAGTAGGTTAGTCAATATCCCCCACAGAGAATGGCGTTAGTTTACATTGTTTTACTACATGCAGCGTGAAACGCTTTGTAAGCTGTAATAGTGACAATAGTGTGGAATTAGTTATAATCATTGGAAATACGTTCAATCTATGGCAACATAATGGTCTAAACGTCGTTTTACGCTGATTTTCGCGTTATACACTTTGTGTCGCCATGAAAGCTCTGTTCAGTCTTGTTTCTTCAATGTTTGCATTGAGAATGCATGTTTTATACATACATGTACACTGATTCTAGTAGTTTAGTCAATGTTTCCTTTATGAGAATAGCGGTAGTTTACGTTATGTTACCACCTGCAGCTTGAAGCGCTTTATAAGCTGTAATAGTGACATAAGTACGGACACAGTTATAATCATTAGACATACGTGTATTCCATGGCAACACAATTTACTAAACGTGTTTTTTTGTTGAATTTAGCAGTACAAACATTGTTTCGCCATGAAACCTCTGTCCAGTCTTGTTTTTTCAGTGGGTGGATACTTAGACCAATTAGGCCTGTTAAACTTTCCAAACATTTGTTGCAGGACCATTTCATGGACTTGAGTGAAATTCATAGAGAGAACATGTTTTATCCATACATTTACACTGATTCTAGTAGTTTAGTCAATGGTTCCCCATGAGAATAGCGTTAGTTTACGTGTTTTTACTACATGCAGCTCAAAACACTTTATAAGCTGTAACAGTAACACTAGCGTCCAAACAGTTAT
Source organism: Cassiopea xamachana (assembly GCA_900291935.2). Classification (NCBI taxonomy): domain Eukaryota; kingdom Metazoa; phylum Cnidaria; class Scyphozoa; order Rhizostomeae; family Cassiopeidae; genus Cassiopea; species Cassiopea xamachana. The sequence goes on along the minus strand of OLMO02000291.1, from coordinate 12,763 downwards.
AATCATTGGAAATACGAGTATTCTATGGTAAAATCATAATCTAAACGTGTTTTTACGCTGAATTTAGCACTACAAACAGTGTTTCACCATGAAAACTCTGTTAAGTCTTGTGTTTTCAATGTTTGCAAACTTAGGCTCATTAGCCCGTTTACAATGAAACACCACTTGATGCAGGAAAACTTCATGGAAATGAGTGAAATTCATTGAGAAAACATGTTTTATCCGTACAGTTACACTGATTCTAGTAGCTTAGTCAATGTTTCCCAATGAGAATAGCGTTAGTTTAAGCTTTTTTACTACATGCAGCTTGAAGCGCTTTATAAGCTGTAATAGTGACAATAGTGTAGAAACAATTATAATCATTGGAAATATGTGTAGTCTATGGAAAAACCGTGTTCTAAACGTGGTTTTACGTTGAATTTAGCAGTACAAACTTCCTTTCGCCATGACCACTCTCTCCAGTCTTGCTCTGTCAGTGCTTGCATACTTAGGCCCATTATGCCGGGTATAAAGTGAAAAAAGCCTTGTTGTAGGAGAACTTCATGGAAATGAGTGAAATTCATTGAGAAAACATGATTTATCCGTACATTTGGTCCGATTCTAGTAGGTTAGTCAATATTTCCCACAGAGAATGGCGTTAGTTTACATTGTTTTACTACATGCAGCGTGAAACGCTTTGTAAGCGGTAATAGTGACAATAGTGTGGAAACAGTTATAATCATTGGAAATACGTTCAATCTATGGCAACATAATGGTCTAAACGTCGTTTTACGCTGATTTTCGCATTATACACTTTGTGTCGCCATGAAAGCTCTGTTCAGTCTTGTTTTTTCAATGGTTGCATACTTATACCAATTAGGCCTGTTACAATGACCAAACATTTAGTGATAGTAGTATGGACACAGTTATTATCATTGGACATACGTGTATTCCATGGCAACGCAATGTTCTGGGCGTGTATTTACGTTGAATTTAGCAGTACAAGCATTGTTTCGCCATGAAACCTCTGTCCAGTCTTGTCTTTTCAGTGGTTAGATACTTAGACCAATTAGGCTGTTCACAATGACCAAACATTTGTTGCAGGACCATTTCGTGGAAATACGTGAAATTCATTCTGAAGACATGTTTTATCGGTACATTTGCACTGATTCTAGTAGGTTAGTCAACATTACCTAATATGAATAGTGTTAGTTGACGTTTGTCTACTACATGCAGTTTGAACCGCTTTGTAAGTTGTAACAATAGTGTGGAAACAGTTATAATCATTGGAGATACGTTCACTCTATGGGATAAGCATGTTCTAAACGGGTTTTTACACTGAATTTAGCATTATAAACATTGTTTCGCCATTAAAACTCTGTCCAGTTTATCTTTGTCAGTGTTTGCATACTTAGGCTCATTAGGCCGGTTACAATGAAAAAACACTTGGTGCAGAACACTGTCATGGAATTGAGTGAAATTCATTGAGAACACTACGTTTATCCGTACAGTTACAATCATTAGACATACGCGTATTCTATATCAAAACCGTGGTCTAAACGTGATTTTACGCTGAATTTCGCACTATACATTTTGTTTCGCCATGAGAACTCTGTCCAGTCTAGTTTTTTCTGTGTTTGCATACTTAGGCTCATTAGCCCGTTTACAATGAAACACCACTTGGTGCAGGAAAATTTCATGGAATTGAGTGAAATTCATTGAGAAAGCATGTTTTATCCGTACAGTTTCACTGATTCTAGTGGATTATTTAATGTATTCACAATGAGAATAGCGTTAGTGTACTTTTTTTTGTACATGCAGCTTAAAACGCTTTATAAGCTGTAATAGTGACAATAGTGTGGACACAGTTATAATCATTCTAAATACAATCATTCTATGTGATAAGCATGTTGTAAACATGTTTGTACGTTGAATTTAGCATTATAAACATTGTTTCGCCATGAAACCTCTGTCCAGTCTTGTTTTATCAGTGGTTGCATACTTAGACCAATTAGGCCTGTTACAATGACCAAACATTTGTTGAAGGATCGCTGCATGGAAATACGTGAAAGTCATTTAGAACACATGTTTTCTCCGTACATTTGCAATTATTCTAGTAGTTTAGTCAATGTTTCCCAATGAGAATAGCGTTAGTTTACGCTTTTTTACTACATGCAGCTTGAAATGCTTTATAAGCTGTAATAGTGGCAATAGTGTGGAAATAGTTATAATTATTGGAAATACGTGTAAACTATGGGAAAACCGTGTTCTACACGTGGTTTTACGTCGAACTTTGCATTATAAACATTGCTTCGCCATGAGAACTCTGTCCAGTCTTGTTGTTTTCTTTGTTTGCATACCTAGTAGCATTAGGCCGTTTACAATAAAACACCACTTGGTGCAGGACAATTTCATGGAATTCAGTGAAATTCATTTAGAAAACATGTTTTATCCGAACATTTGCAATTATTCTAGTAGTTTAGTCAATGTTTTCTCAAGAGAGTAGCATTACTTTACGCGTTTTTACTACATGCAGCTAACAAAGCTTAATACGCTGTATTAGTGACATTAGTGTACAAACAGTTATAATCATTGGAAATACGTGTATTCCATGGCAACACAATGTACTAAACGTGTTTTTACGTTGAATTTAGCAGTACAACCATTGTGTCGCCATGAAACCTCTGTCCAGTCGTGGTTTTTCAATGGCTGCATACTTAGACCAATTAGCCCTATCACAATGACCAAACATTTGCTGCTGGACCATTTCATGGAAATACGTGACATTCATTGAGATGGCATGTTTTATCCGTACATTTACACTGATTCTAGTAGTTTAGTCAATTTTTTTCCTTTATGAGAATAGCGTTAGTTTACGTGTTTTTACTACATGCAGCTTGAAACGCGTTGTAAGCTGTAATAGTGACAATAGTGTCCAAACAGTTATAATCATTGGAAATACGTGTCTTCTATGGCAACACAATGTTCTAAGCGCGGTTTTATGTTGAATTTAGCATTATAAACATTGTTTCGCCATGAAAACTCTGTTCACTCTTGGCTTTTCAATGTTTGCAACCTTAGGCTCATTAGCCCGTTTGCAATGAAACACCACTTGGTGCAGTACAATTTCATGGAAATTCATTGAGAAAACATGTTTTGTCCGTACAGTTACACTGATTCTAGTAGTGTAGTCAATGTTTCCCAATGAGAATAGCGTTAGTTTACGCTTTTTTACTACATGCAGCTTGAAGCGCGTTATAAGCTGTAATAGTGACAATAGTGTGGAAACAATTATAATCATTGGAAATATGTATATTCTATGGGAAACCGTGTTCTAAACGTGGTTTTACGTTGAATTTAGCAGTACAAACATTGTTTTGCCATAAGGCCTCTGTACAGTCTTGTGTTATCAGTGGTTGCATACTTAGACCAATTAGATCTGTTAAAATTACCAAACATTCATTGCAGGACCATTTCATGGAAATACGTGATATTCATTGAGAAAACATGTGTTATCCATACATTTACACTGATTCTAGTAGTTTAGTCAATGTTTCTCCATGAAAATAGCGTTAGTTTACGTTTTGTTAGTACATGCAGCTTAACACGCTTTATAAGCTGTAAAAGTGATAGTAGTATGGACACAGTTATAATCATTGGAAATACGTGTATACAATTGGAAAACCGTGTTCTAAACGTGGTTTTACGTCGAATTTCGCATTATCAACAGTGCGTTGCCATGAGAACTCTGTCCAGTCTTGTTGTTTCTGTGTTTGCATACCTAGTAGCATTAGGCCGTTTACAATAAAACTCCACTTGGTGCAGGAAAATTTCATGGAATTCAGTGAAACTCATTTAGAAAACATGTTTTATCCATACATTTACACTGATTCTAATAGTTCAGTGAATGTTTCCTTTATGAGAATAGCGGTAGTTTACGTTATGTTACTACATGCAGCTTGAAGCGCTTTATAAGCTGTAATAGTGACAATAGTATGGAAACAATTATAATCATTGGAAAAACGTGTATTCCATGGCAACACAATGTACGAAGCGTGTTTTTACGTTGAATTTCGCATTATAAACATTGTGTCGCCATGAAATCTCTGTCCAGTCGTGTTTTTTCAGTGTTTGGAAACTTAGACCAATTAGATAATGAGAATAGCGTTAGTTTACGTTTTAGTACAACATGCAACTTGAAACGCTTTATTAGCTGTAATGGTGACAATAGTATGGACACAGTTATAATCATTGGAAATGCGTGTATTCTATGGAAACATCATAATCTAAAAGTGTTTTTACGCTGAATTTAGCAGTACAAACATTGTTTCGCCATGAAAACTCTGTTCAGTCTTGTTTCTTCAATGTTTGCATACTTAGGCTCATTAGCCCGTTTACAATGAAACACCACTTGGTGCAGGAAAACTTCATGGAAATTAGTGGAATTTACTGAGAACTCATGTTTTATCTGTAAAGTTACACTGATTCTACTAGGTTAGTCAATGTTTCCTCATGAGAATAGCGGTAGTTTACGTTATGTTACTACTTGCAGCTAAAAGCGTTTTATAAGCTGTAATAGTGACAATAGTTTGGACACAGTTATAATCATTGGAAATGCGTGTATTCCATGGCAACACAATGTACTAAACGTGTTTTTACTTTGAATTTAGCAGTACAACCATTGTGTCGCCAGGAAACCTCTGTCCAGTCTTGTTTTATCAGTGGTTGCATACTTAGACCAATTAGGCCTGTTACAATGACCAAACATTTGTTGAAGGATCGTTTCATGGGAATACGTGAAATTCATTTAGAACACATGTTTTATCCGTACATTTTCACTGATTCTAGTAGGTTAGTCAATATTTCCTAATGAGAATAGCGATAGTTTACGGTTTGTTACTACATGCAGCTTGAAATGCTTGATACGCTGTATTAGTGACATTAGTGTCCAAACAGTTATAATCTTTGGAAATACGTGTCTTCTATGGCAACACAATGTTCTAAACGTGGTTTTACGTGGAATTTCGCATTATAAACATTGCTTCGCCATGAGAACTCTGTCCAGTCTTGTTGTTTCTGTGTTTGCATACCTAGTAGCATTAGGCCGTTTGCAATGAAACACCACTTGGTGCAGGAAAAGTTCATTGAATTGAGTGAAATTCATTGAGACAACATGTTGTATCCGTACATTTACACTGATTCTAGTAGTTTAGTCAATGTTTCCCAATGAGAATAGCGTTAGTTTACGTGATCTTACTACTTGCAGCTTAAAGCGCTTTATAAGCTGTAATAGTGACAATTGTATGGACACAGTTATAATCATTGGAAATACGTGTATTCCATGGCAACACAATGTACTAAACGTGTTTTTACGCTGAATTTAGCAGTATAAACATTGTTTCGCCATGAAACCTCTGTCGAGTCTTGTCTTTTCAGTGGTTGTATACTTAGACCAATTAGGCCTGTTACAATGACCAAACATTTGTTGCAGGACCATTTCGTGGAAATACGTGAAATTCATTTAGAACACATGTTTTATCCGTACATTTGCACTGATTCTAGTAGGTTAGTCAATATTTCCTAACGAGAATAGCGTTAGTTTACGCTTTTTACTACATGCAGCTTAAAACGCTTTATAAGTGTTTCTGAGCTGAACATAGATAGCATTATCAACTTTCTCTTTATTGTGAAAACTATTTGATGGAGTGCTCCATAAGCTGTAATAGTGACAATAGTGTGCGAAGAGTTATAATCACTGGAAATACGGGTATTCTATGGTAAAACCAAGTTCTAAACGTGTTTCTAAGCTTAATTTAGCATTATCACCTGTGTATTTCCATGAAAACTCTGTCCATCCTTTTTTTTCCAGTGTTTGCATATGTAGGCCCATTAGGCTGGTAAGAATCAAACAACCATTCTTGGAGGAAATTTCGAGGAAATGAGTCGAATTCATTAAGTAAACATGCTTTGTCCTTACGTTTTCACTGATTCTAGTAGTTTAGTCAAAACTTCTCCATTAGAATAGCAGTAATTTACGTCGTTTCAATACATGTAGTTTAAAGCGCCTTATAAGCTGTAATAGTGACAATAGTGTGCAAACAGTTATAATCAAGTGAACTACGTGCATTCTATGGCATTGCCATGTTTTAAACGTGTTTCTACGCTGAACTTAGCATTGTCAACTTTGTTTTGCCATGAAAGCTCTGTCCATTCTTGTTTTTTCAGTGTTTGCATACTTAAGTCCATTAGGCCGGTAACAATCAAACAACCATTCTTGGAGGAAAGTTCGAGGAAATGATTCACATTCATTAAGAGAGCATGCTTTGTCCTTACGTTGTCACTGATTTTAGTAGTTTACTTAATGTTTCCCCATGATAATAGCGTAAGTGTAAGTCTTTTCAATGCATGGAGCTTAAAGAGCTTTATAAGCTGTAATAGTGAAAATAGTGTGCAAACAGATATAATCACTGGAAATACGTGTATTCTATGCAAATCCATGTTCTACACGTGTATCTGCACTGAAATTAGCATTTTAAACTTTGCTTTGCCGTGATAGCCCTGTCCATTCTTGTATTTTCAGTGTTTGTATACTTAGGCCCTAGAGGTCAGTAACAATCAAACCACCACTGGTGGAAGAAATTCTCAAGGAAATTAGTGAAATTCATTAAGAAAACATGCTTTGTCATTACGTGTTTCACTGATTCTCCATGAGAATAGCGTTCGTTTACGTCTTTTCAATACATAGAGCTTACATTGCTTTATAAGCTGTAATAGTGCAATAGTGTGCAAACACTTGTAATCACTGGAAATACATGTATTCTATTGAAAGACAATGTTTTCAAACGTGTTTCTGAGCTGAACATAGCATTATCAACTTTCTCTTTATTGTGAAAACTATTGGATGGAGCCTAAAGTGCTTTATAAACTGTAATAGTGATAATAGTGAGCAAACAGTTATTATCTTTGGAAATACGTGTATTCTTAAGCCCATTAGGCCGGTAAGAATCAAATAACCATTCTTGGAGAAAATTGTCGAGGAAATGAGTCAAATTCATTAACAAAACATGCTTTCTCCTTACGTTCTCACCGATTCTAGTAGCTTAGTCAATGGTTAACCATGAGAATAGAGTTAATTTCACATCTGTTCAATACATGCAGCTTAAAGTGCTTTATAAGCTGTAATAGTGATAATAGTGTGCATACAGTTATAATCACTGGAACTACGTGTATTCTATGGCAACACCATGTTCTACACGTGTTTTCACGATGAAGTCAGCATTTGCCGCGAAAACTTAGGCCCAATCGGCCGGTAACACTCAAGAAACCAGTCTTCCAGGAAATGTTCGAGTAGATGAGTGACATTCATTAAGAAAGCATGCTTTATCTTTCGTTTTCACTGATTCCAGTAGTTTAGTCAATGTTTCATCATGAGAATTGCGTTAGTTTACGTCATCTCAATACATGCTTCTTAAAGTTCTTTATAAGCTGTATCAACAAATAGTTACATTAGTGTGGAAACACTTATACTCACTGGAAATACGTGTATTGTATGGCAAAACCATGTTCTAAACGTGTTTCTACGCTGAACGTAGCATTATCAACTTTGTTTTGCAATGAAAGCTCTGTTCATTCTTGTTTTTTCAGTGTTTGTATACTTAGGCCCATTAGGCCGGTTACAATCAAACAACAATTCTTGCAGAAAATTGTTTTGAGGAAATGAGTCAAATTCATTAAGACAGCATGCTTTGTCCTTACGTTTTCACTGATTCTAGTAGTTTGGTCAATGTGTCACCATGAGAATAGCGTTAGTTTACGTCTTTTCACTACATGCAGCTTAAAGTGCTTTATAAGCTGTAATAGTGACAATAGTGTGCAAAGGGTTATAATCACTGGGATTACGTGCATTCTTTGGGAAAACCATGTTCTAATCGTGTTTCTACGCTGAATTTAACATTATAAACATTGTTTCGCCATGAAAACTCTGTCCATTCTTCTTGTTCCAGTGTTTGCATACTTAGGCCCATTATGCCGGTAACAATGAAAAATCTATTCTTGGAGGAAAACTTCGAGGAAATGAGTCAAACTCATTAAAAAGACATGTCTTTGTCCTTACGTTTTCATTGATTCTAGTAGTGTACTCAATGTGTCCCCATGCGACTAGAGTTAAGTTGCGTTTTTTAATACATGCAGCCTAGAGCGCTCTATAAGCTGTAATAGTGACAATAGTGTGCAAACAGTTATAAACATTAAAAATACGTGTATTCTATGGCATAACCATATTCTACACGTGTTTCTACGCTAAATTCAGTATTATAAACATTGCTTCGCCATGAAACCTCTGTTCATTCCTGCTTATTCAGTGTTTGCATACTTAGGCCATTAGGTCGGGTACAATGAATAAGACTGCACACAGCATTGTTGCAGGAAACTTTCGAGGAAATGAGTGAAAATCATTGAGACAACATGTATTATGCGTACTTTTGCACTGATTCTAGTAGTGTAGTCAATGCTTCCCCATAAGAATAGCGTTAGTTTACGTTTGTACACTAATTGCAGCTTCAAAACGATCTATAAGGTACAATCGTGACAATAGTGTGCAAACAGCTATAATCATTGGAAATACGTTTATTTTATGGCAAAAGTATTTTCTAAACGTGTTTCTACGATGAGTTTAGCATTATAAACATTGTTTCGCGATGGAAACTCTGCTAATTCTTGATTTTTCAGCGATTGCATACTTAGGCCTATTAGACCGGTTACAATGAAGAAGACTGCACACAACATTGTTGGAGGAAACTTTCGAGGAAGTGATTGAAAATCATTGAGAAAACATGTATTATTGGTACGTTTGCCATGAAACCTCTTTCCATTCTTGTTTTTTCAATGGTTGGATACTTAGGCCCATTCTGCTAGTTACAATGAAAAACACTGCATGTAACACTTTTGGAGGAAACTTTCGAGAACGAATATGTTTTCGGTGTACGTTTGCACTGATTCCATCAGTTTAGTCAAAGTTTCCCGATGAAAATTGCGTTAGTGTACATTTTTACATTTTATGCAGCTTTAAAAGGCTTTATGGGATTATATTCCACTGATTTGTTAATTGAAAAAAACAACAGAATTTTAGGTTTAGCATTAAAGATGATAATTTAAATTTTTCTTTGAGAGGGAGTTAAAAACTGTTTGGAAGTGTTTGTATTGTGATGTGACAAAATGGGAATCCCATGGGCTTGTTAAAGGCTCTGATTGCTACAGGGTGGTTTCAGGCGAGAAGTGTCCCATGGACAAGACTGCAAATAACAAACACCAAAAAACCAAGTGTAGCATTTTATATGTAAGAAAATTTGCACTTGTGCGAAATTTCGGCGTAGGGAATAAAAAATATCTCAGAAATAAGACCTTTATTTATCTCTCCATGCGTATCTTCATAAAATAAACAGTTCCGAGGGTCAACATGAACGTTTTAACCCTTTCCTACATGTTGGTACCATATGGTCCCAAAATCAAAAATTTCTTTTTCTGTTTAGTGTTATGGAGAAATTTACCTCAATAGGTTATTCTAGCCTATTTGCATGAAAAGAAGTACTAAGTAGTGTTTTTGGGACCATATCGTCCCAACATATAGGAAAGGGTTAATAATGGTTTTCATAATTCTGACGTTGTGTGACTGTTCGACCTTTTTCTTTGTAAAACAGTATGCACATTTTTATCCCCACTGTATTCCAAAATCAACAGCTCATTTATATCTTTTGGAAATAACAAAAATATTGAACAAATTGGCAATTGAAAATGCTAAGTCTCCAAAAGAAAGCGAATGTGAAGAACTAGCACAAGGTTTGGCAATCCCTTAATACAATTAAAGTAGCAATATTACTAAAAGATGGATTAGAGATTACATGTACTAAAAAATGAAAGCGTTTTTATTTCATAATAAACATCATAGAATTTTAATGAACTTAACTTGTACACTTACGTTCGAAAAGTATTTCACCGCTTCGAAAAATGATGTAATGGAGGAAGATCAACCAGGCACATGGTTATGCAAATTAAGTGCAGATTGCAACAGCAAATCAAAAACAACTGGAAATCGGAATTCAGTCAATGAAAACAGTACAATGTCATGATTCGAAAGTTAAACTTTGTCGTGAAAAACTTTTGTTACAACAAATCGTTAATCAATATTTTGATGGGAAGCCACGCATTTTTTTGACAGCCTCGAGCCTTCTTGGAATGGAGGTATAAAGTTGATGGATATAATTTTGTGGAATTTGAGCCCAAACTTCATTAACACGTTGAATCAGGCAATCTTTGTTTATCGGAGGGCCTCGTGCATCATTGCTGCGCTTGTTTTTGATAAATAACCATGCATTTTCAATTATGTTCAGATCAGGGCTTTGAGCAGGCCACTGGAGAAGTCTGATGTTCTCCTGTCTGAAGAAGTTTTGGGTTATCTGTGCTCGGTGAGGAGGTGCATTATCCTATTGAAAAAGGAAAGCCTTTTCTTGATTCCCACGGATGTCATGGACACTCTCAAACACGTTTTCTTGAAGCAAAGAAACATAACGGGTGGCGTTTATTCTTTGATCGCATTGCACAAGTCTGCCTACGCCATTAGGCCCAATGCAGCCCCAAAACATCACAGATACTGCATTTTTAAATGTCGGTTGAAAAAACTTTGGATTATTTGCTTCAGAAGTTTTCCTCCATACTCTCAATGTTCGTGAGTCGTTTCCTAATCCAAAATGGCACTCGTCAGAGAATACAACATTTTTCCAGTCCTCAATGGACCATTCACTGTGTTCTCGTACCCACTGAAGACGGATCCGGCGGTTTTTGGCTGAAACAAAAGGTTTCGTTTTCTTCGATGGCTTAGAAACTTATATTTATGCAATATTTTTCTAACAATATATTTGGATGCAGTTTTGCAAGCATCGGATTGGCGAACTTCTTCAACAATTTCTTTTAGAGATCTAAACCTAATTTTTTTTGCCGCACGACACACTATCCTCTCTCCTCTTTCGTTGATTTTACTTAGACGCCCACTTCTTACTTTTTTCGCAACAGAACCAATGGAAACAAACCGATTGTAAATTTTTAGCGCAGTAGAATGTTGGCAATTCAGCTGCTCTCCAATTTTACGAAAAGATAGTCCACTTTCCTTTAGATATTTTATAGCTAACCTTTCATCGTTTGACAATTCTCTTGTTTTTGGCATTGCTTACCTTGACACAGTTTTCATAATTTAAGGCAAGAATTCATGCCCTATATTTTCTATATTTGTCAAATGATGGCGTGAGATACTTTTCCCGCCAAAACACTGCATTAAAAATTATTAGATAGGGTTCCAATGAATCTCCATTTGTGGACTTACTTAGAATGCTCGCAGCTGCGCGGCCATTTTGTTCTAGGTGGTGAAATACTTTTCGAACGTAAGTGTATTTCTGATTTTAGAATAAGAATTAGGGGCTTAACATATGGTTATGGTTCATCTCGTGATAGTGCAAATTATCGCACATTAGGATTAAGAACACTAATCAACGGAATAAATAATGCTTTTATGTTGTTGGAGATAGCGCAATCTTGCAATGAAGAAGTATTAGAATTTGTGGTTGCAATTCGGATGATTTAATCAACAGTAATGTGCAATCTTTTTCTAAGCAAATAAAGTGTAAAAATTAAAAAAAAACGGTTGGTTTAGAAGAACATGCACTCTTATGGGCCTCTAAATTGCATGAAAATTCAAGAGAACCGGTTTTCTCCACATATATTTACATGGAAGAATTGTCTTTGAGAGAAAAAATTAAAAAATACTTGCAAAGTTTTTATATTCTTAAAAAAATAATTTAAAGTTTTAAATATTGGATTTGCTTATAGATTTTAATATAATAAAAGCAATTTTTGTTATAATAAAAGTTTTCATTTAATAAAATAAAGAATCGATTGTTGTTTACATTTTTATAGAATTTGCTTTAAAGAGCTAAATATTTATCATAATAAAGCAAGATGTAATAAAAAAAGTAAAAAAATAAAATTATGTACCATAAGTAGACTTATTCGATAAAACTATATCCTAAATAATGGGACTTTTTCAGATTTATTTGAATCTTACTTCTATTAGACTCATTATCTGACGAAGAAAACCATAGCTATAGCAAAGGATGGGGAAACAATATTCTTAATATGCCTAAGCAGAGGTTTTTTGATAAATTTAGAGTATAAACCAAAGCTTTTTTTATTATGAATATTTTGAACCAGTATAAAACAGGTAGAAATAAAATAGATGATTTTAGACGTAAACTTCCGCATGAAAGTTTGAAAGGAGTGAAGACTTGAATTAGATGGTATTGTTCGGCAGATACGTGGGTATCTGCGGTTAACGCAGAAGGCGAGTAATACTTATTGCCCATGTGTTACTTCCGCTTAGCATTAATCGTTGCATGAAGTTCCTCAGGACAGTTAATGAGGGAATCTCTGAGAGTTTCAACCTGATTTGATGGAACTATTACGAATTTGATATTTTAGGAAACTGCAGAGAAGTTTTGGAAAGTGGTGTTATTAATCTCAGGAGGATTGTTATTCTTCAATAGTGCTATTAAATTGGCCCATCGAACAGTCGTACTCTTACACATGGCCTAATGTTGATAACCGGTGTTGGAAATGGTGTTCCATTCGTGTCTTGGGTATGGAGGATTCACATGTATTTGTTGCCATTGGATAGTCAACACCGCGATATCTGTTCTCATTGACCTTCCTACCAACGTAGCTGTTACCAATGGAAGCTGAA
>OLMO02000290.1:0-12313 GCA_900291935.2 Cassiopea xamachana | reverse complement strand
TATTTTCTTCCTCATTTCATCAATGTCTTTCATGGTGGTGTCTGTTTGTACAATAGCATTATTTAATTCACCACATTCCTTTTCAGCTTTACTTTCTATGCCACCATCTACTCTCTGGCGTTTGACTTGCCTCTCATACCTGCCCATAGAACATTTTGTTGTTGGCATTCTATGATTAACATATCCTAGCTTTAAGTTTAGAGCCCAGTCAGGATTTTCTTTATCTTCCAGTTTTGCAGGCTCACCTAAATTATAATAAAAAAATTAAATCCCAACTTTCATTAAATAGCATACAGGTAGTTTATCACTCACTATGCTTTGGAAAGCAAATTTTAAAGATCCTACTGTTTTTACTGGCGCTAATTTCAATATAATTACAAAAGATGGCTATCACAACAGTGTCTATAACCTGAATACCACAGAAAAAATAACTCTTCCTTTCCATACAAGTGTATGTTCAAAGTTGCACTGATTATGCATAAAATACTCAGGATAATATTCATATGGCATTAAATATTACTTACCGGCAATGAAGTGATCAGAGCACACGCGATTATGCTCGGAATCAGTGTTGATGTCCTTCCTGTTTAGCCTAGCAATCCACAGTTTTCTTCTATCACTCGCCAACTTTGCTTTTACCTGGCCCTGGTTCAACTTAACTTTTGGAAAACGGTAAAAAGACTTTGAAATGTCTCTGTTAGATCTATTTCCACAACCAAAAACCGCGCAGAAATGAATCATAATTGAAGCTTTGTGATGCTCGTGGTGTGCTGTTTGGTGGCGCTTGTCCCCCAAAATAAAACGAGGCTGTACTAAAACGAGTCTCTGGAACACAGAATAGCCACGTCCGCTATCTTTTTGTTGAGCCCTGGTCAGATTTCTCCCTGGAACCGCCCCTGATATGTATAATATAAGGGCGGCGAGTGTTGACAGAATTTGGCTTTCATAATACTCGCTAGCCAAGGGCAAGAGTTCAAAAAACACTGGCACGTCTTGATGGGAAGCGCTAGGCACTGGGACTAGAGACAGGAAGAAAGATGGCGGATGCGCCTGGGGACAATAGATAAGAGATCTGGGAGCCACCGGCTAGCAGCAATGTAAATCGAGATCAGCAGCTAAGGAGAGCCCCGTACGAAGAGAGTTTGGAAAAGCAGCATGACGCGAACAACCTGGATTAGGCGAATTTCTCGCAAAAGAAGTATCCAAAAGCAGACCAAGGCAGTAAAAGTGGCTCCCATATCTGACAGAAAAGATGTTTGAAAATTCTGGAGATTACGGAACTTCATTATTGAAGAGATTTATACGTCATGCCACACTTGTCGGCTGTAAAAGTGAAAGGGTAAGCATGTTTCTTTTGTTTGGACAAACTATGTAGAGTTGCGTTTTTGATCATCAGATAACCATTTAAACTACTAAATCAGAGATCGTATCAGTGCCATTTTATTGGAAGGCCTATAAACTGTCTTTGACCACTGTATGTAGCCCCTAATTTTAGATATTTCGAATACTTTGAAATGTAAACTTTTTGCCCACTGTGAAGCTCATGGATTGATACGATTTGGCTACAGGATACGGTTTGGTTTGGAGGGGGGCGTAAGGTTTAATATACCTGAATTTATCTTGTTGCTAAGCTGTGCTATTGACACCGGTCACAATTCATTCTAATGTTCAAACGCAATGTCTTTTGGTTATTTATATGTGATATGGTCAGGAGAGTTTCTTATAAAACTAGTAGAGCAAAAGGAGTTGTAATGCAAACATGGCTATCGTATACTTTCAATGTACTAGAAAATATCATATATGATAATGTCTAGCACATTGAAAATATACAATAGCCATTGAGTCCAGAGAAAAAAGTTCAAAATTAAGGCTCTCGGAAGTGCATGAAATGCTGTTTTGAGATTGGTTTTTGCAAATATATTATTTTATACAAGAGTCGTTTTACTGATCTTTCAAGCAGACATTACTGAAAATGTGCTAAGCAAATGTTTGTATCCAGAGTCTACTATTGTACCCACCATGGTTAGGTCTAGAGATAAATTTGAAAATTGAGGTTTTCAGCTGACTGGAATGCACTATGTTGATACTGGTTTTTCCAAATACAGCAAATAATTCCTTTAGCTATAGGTTCTTTCACTTGTTGTACAAGCATTAAATAGGCTTGACTTGTCAAAATTTACCTAGTTTTCAGAATGTAGTGACCCAAGTCTACATGAATTTTCTCAAGTTCCAAAAGTTGGGGCCAAAAGTTTGTTTGTTAGTAGATACTCTCTTTATTCCATGCTGCACTTCTGACCTTATTTTGTTATTACATCTGTGTCTGTGTATGTATAGTGTGTCTTAGCATTACAATACCAAACACAAAATCGATTGTGAGTGCTAATTGCCACATGCATGGTATTTTGCTTACAAAAGGACCTGATACTCCCAAAATTTTAGGTAGCAAATTATGCTGCTTATTTCAGACTTTTGGAAGGCTGACTCTACTATACCCAGATTCTCCATCACATATTGATTTCCACAATGCTCATTATTGTCAAACTGTCTAAACAATATCCAGAAAATATCCTCTTCTAACTGAGAGACAGGAGACAGAAAGCACCATATCTAAAGGATGTTGCCATAAATATTTAAATAACTAGCAGTTGTTATTGTGGGAATTTTTGTTCAGGGGATTTACTACATTTCTACTCACATTGTTTAAACTGAATTTATCGCAATTATCATAGGAATATTATTATTATTATTATCAAGTAGTATGAAAATATTACTGAAAGTCATAGGAAATGTCTCAGTCTGATTAGTTTCACACTGTACTAACATTCTTCAACCCATACTTCATTTTATGTTTTAAACTTCACCCTGCTGTTTATTCAAATTTTTGGTTTATCCAGAGTTCTCTGCAGTCCCAATCAATCCAGAGTATCCATAGTATACTCTCAGGTGCCAAAAACTGCCCCCTCCACTCTTCTTCATTTTTCAAGTTTTGTTCGACCCCCAGACCTTATTGGGACTTCCAATTTATTGGTTTTTAGGAATTTCAAGTTTTACAAACCCCAGAATTCATTCCATTTCTTTGTTAGTACCATTCACACCCATATTCAAGGTAAAATATAGGCCTACTTCATTTTATTTGTCAGAACTTCACCCTCCTGTTTATTCAGAATTTTGCTTTATCTAGAGTTTGTCCATAGTCATACTCAATCCAGAACATCCAGAATATACTGTACTTGCTGATTCCCTTGTTATTTCTAATACAGGAGTATTTCAAGTTAATGTAATGGCAAATTATAAATTCCCACTATGAGGGACACTTTATCCTATTTATTCTACGTGAAATATAGAGATATTGAGAGGAAAATGGGATGCAGGAGAGCATAGTGGGCATATGCCCCATTTTATAAAAATTTTTGTCCAATATAGTCCAATTTGTAGGTTGTATGTTTGCCTTTGCTTGTGTGTGAGATTGTTAAGTAAGTCATATATCCCCCCAATTAATTCATGTGCCTCCCATTTTGTGAATGCATGCTATGCCTATGAGTCATCTGCATTGTTGAATAAAACTACCAAGTAGATTCTTTGTGATCCTACCCTCCAAACTTTGCTGTTCTCCCAAGGCATTGTAGGATTTGCTCCAATACAATGGGGAGTGGTTGTGCACCGTTAAGGATGAAGTGACTTCAGTTAGTTAAAGTAGTTGCTTTGTGATAGTTCCAATAAAGAGTTGGACTAATTGACCTCTAGTATATAAGAATGTTGCTGTTCATTTTTGTCAGCATTGGCAAGCAATAAGCTCTTTTTTCTGATATTGTTTGGATTAATCTCAGCTTATGAACTTTTCCTTTAAGCTGCAATCTTCTAGTTGTGTGAATTTGAGATTGTGTTCCATTAAAATTCTGGCCTTTTAATATTCCATATTGATTTTATAAAGTTTTTGCTTGTTCCTTGCAAAGCAACTATTTTAGCCTTTTAAAGAGCTACTAACTTTGCTCCCAAGATTTCCATGATTATTTCCCTTCTGAACTTCATTCTGCTATCTCCATTATCTTTTTCAGCTGAGTACAAGTCATCATACACCAACATTTAGGACTTTCAACATGCAAAAGTTTGAATTTGGTGCTTGACGATGCAAGATATGCAGTTAATGATGAAGTTGAACAGTAGATGAGCGATTTATCTGCAGACAATGTCTCTACAATCCATGTTATTACGGTGAATTTATCCAGAAGGATGTTGCACTGTTTATGTTAATTGGAATATGAGTCAGGGAGGCAGTCAATTTGTCAAGTGAGAATGGCATTACCAATGTGAAGGAGCTGTCATCCATTAAAATGCAATGGTGTTATGCTGAGAAAATAGAATGGATGCCACTTTCTCTGTTACCAGGTAAGCATTATTATGGAAATTAAATATACTTTCTAACACTTTGAGTAGGAATAATTATTCATTGCTGTGTAGTTATGAAGTATGGGGTTCTAACAATATAGCATACAATCTCTTCAATGTTTGGTTCTTCTATTTTATTTCCAAGTATAGTGATATTAGTTTTCATTAGAGATATTTGGAAAGGCTACAAGTGCTGAGCAGTCCTGGAGACTTTTTGGAATGTAATTTACCTTCTAGACATTGCTTGTGGAAAATATAAAATCTCCTGGAAAACTCCTGAACTTCATATTGTTAGTTGAAATGCAGTTGACAGTTGATAGTTCTGCTACTGATCCAATTGGAACATAATTCTTTCCTATTCTCCAAAAGGATGTTTTCAGAGATTTAATTTACATATAATCGTGGTTAGGGTGTTGAATTTTGTGCGCTGCAAAAATGAGATCTTATGTATGATAGCAGAATTGACAGAAAGCCATTGCAGCAATGATGCTTATTAGAGAAGCTGTTCTCTTTGCAAATTTTGTAAGTGTATTTAATTGATGCCAAAGTATATTGGTTACATGTATAGCTAATGACAAAATTTCATTAAGTGACTTTTGCAGAAGCACCAAGGTAATAATGCAAAATACCTTCTTGGAAAGGGAGGTTTGCAAGTTTTACTCATCCAAAATGCAAAGCATGCATAACACTATACCTACAACTACTATGTGTTTGTGAAAAGAAGAGGCATAGCTATTAGGAATTCTAACCACCAACAGTTTGCACTGACAGGAATGAGAAGTGGAAAGAAAATGAACTACTTGGCAACTGGGTGGTTTCTATTCCTGCCTTTGTTGGTTCCACATTTTTTGAGTGCACATACTGTGTACCACTTTGCATGGCCAAATGCTGCACAAGTGATGCGTGCATGGCTTGTAGACTCTGCTAGAACTACAGGTTTTTGTAGCATAAATTACATTGTATATTATTATGTATTTGCTTAGCAGTATTTGAATTACTGTTCTACTTTTAGGCAATTCTGGCACATATAATGACAAAGGATTTCATGGTGTGTACAGACACACCTAGAAAAACAGTATTCCTGATGAGACCTGCAACAATTGCCAAGCATTGGAACAGTCATGCAGTGCATTCAATCAATGTGACATACACAATACAGTTGGAAAGTGTCACGCAATAGCGAATTACAAGAGGTGGAAAGTCAGTGAATATGGTATATGAATTTGAAAATTATTGGAAAATTGGTGCCATGATGATTAGAGATTTCTCCATTTATGTCAATGAAGGAACATTTAGCATTGTGCTATTTGCTAGCAATAATCTGAAATAGGTTTTGGCAGATTTTCCACTCTGATTAAGGGACTAGGATAAGTTTAACAGGGTACTGGAACTGCTATTTGAACTATGAGATGATAGGAACCTACAGAGGTTGTATGTCAAGCATCTGTGGATCTAACTGCTGTATAACCGCTCAAATTTTTGTAACCTGTATAAATATTGGAAAGGAAATAACACCTTAACCTGCTGGCGTTAGCTAGTGGGCTCAGACAAGGAAGCTATAGCCCTCTCTCCCTGCAAGCCCCAACACTATGTTGAAGTACTGGCAACATTAATTACATTTTTTAATTTTAGTTAGGTCATTGTATGTCAACCTTTCAATCCTCCCATAGGCTCTATTCACCAATGTCAGATGCTCTCCCTTTACAAATTATGCAAAAAGTGCCATGATCTCTAGTTGTTATTTCAAGCAATTGATGATAAATTGTCTAAATTTTATACATTGTTCCTTGTAGACTTCATGATGTGTAAAGAACCAGGAAAAGCTGACATCAGAACTCCACAAAAGTGGGCCATTTTCATGTCATTTAATGGTAATGCAAGCCCTAGAGAATTCAGAGATGGAATATTTATCCAATACAACCAGCACTCTGGAATGAACCACAATTTTTCTGTTTTCAGCTGGGGTGTTGAAAACGGGACCAAACATGGGGTTGTGAGGGATTCATGGAGGCAACCATGGGGAGAAAAGGACTGGCTCAATCTGCCAACAAGCATGTAGAAGGGTGGCAAAGGAGACTACTACAACATCGGAATTCAGAAAGACTATTAGCGGGGTATGCATATTCTGCCATGATTTGATTTCAACCAGCACCAAGCAAGGCTTGAACTCTAATAGGGTAATGCAACTTTGTGATTAATGTAGTAAATCGATTTGTTAGTGAAAGCGGCTAACCAGCTTTTAATTTATCAGTACTATATTGGAAAGTGAACAAATTGGCGAAATTATTTGTTTGGACTGCTAACAAGAATTCAAACTGGTTGATGTTTTTGGCTAGTATATTGGAATAATGATTCAATTTTATGAAAACTAGAATTTTGTTTTCATTTCATACGCATAGTCCTTGATTTTCTATTATATTTTACTTGCCGTGCAGGAAAATATTGTTCATTTTGGTATTGATTACTTTTCACTAACTGTAAATTCGCAGGCATGGTCAATGGGGAATAAACAGCAATTGTATTTACCTTTTATTCTTTTAAGTGATTGTAAAAAGGTGTGGTTTTGGAGTTGTGAACGGTGTTTTGTATTCACATGGGGGGGGGTACCTTCAAACCCAGCTGTAGATAAGGGAATACATTCTTATTATTCTACCACTAAGTGGCAATGATAACTGAGCTGTAGTCTAGGCACAACTCATTGATACATAAACTACACCAAAATTGTATACCATAATGAGATTATTTCAGCGATGAAAAGTGTTCATTTGAAACGCTTATGCATATTCCTTATAAAGAAGTTCCCTATGTATCTCCGATTTGCAACTAGGCCTCAAGAAGAAACTTATTACTACTATTATTATATGTTGCCGATTATATGTTGATCTTCCGTCTTTTCCATCACCTTCGCTAATCACCGGTGACTCTCTTCGGCCTGATTTAACTTTGATTTCTCCCGACAATACTCTCTATATTTTAGAATTAACGTTGTGATTCGAAACAAATATTGCATTAAATAGTAAGCGCAAAGCTATGACATACGATCCCCTTATACAAGACATACGGTCACAGTATTGCGCAATAAACTTCATAAATTTATCTATGAGCGCCCTTGGCATTTACGACGCGTCATCCGACATGATATTGACAATGATGAAAGACCTAGGTATTGAGAATAGTGCCCAAAAGTCCATAATCAATCAAATTATCAACATTGCTTTGAGGTCAACATCCTACATATTTTGCCGTAGAAACAAGACGTGGACCGACCCAGCCGTATTATACTTTTAAGAGCAAAATTTCATATTCATACATACATATATGTTCTTTTCCTATTGCTACTTTTTTATTTCTTTTGTAGATCAAATGATCTTCTCTTTATATACTGTATTTTATTTCTAAATAGTTTTAGCAGACAAGCCAATTATACATTGCCTTAACTCTAGTGCAGGGTTTCTCAAACTTTTTCAGGCTGAGGCCCCCTTGGCTTCCTGACAAACTCCTAGCGCTCCCTACCCCAAATACACAAGTGAGCTTTTTTCATGAAAAAAACAACATTATACAAAAAGTATGCATTTAAACAATAATGATATAAAAGCTGGACTTCGTCGGCGTCTAAGCATTTTTTGACCTTCAGCATCACCCTTTAATAAACGCATGCAATTAATACAAACATGAAAGCACTTTTTCAATCTTCTCAACAATGATAATTAATTTAATGACCCATTTTTACTAATTACTAAATTGAAGAAAAGAGATTTAACAACATATGTTTTCAAAAATGATAACTAATTCAGTAAACAACTTTAATTTGGTTTCAGGATTACTTCTAATGCAAAAATAGGACAAAATATGCTGTTCAAACATAATAATGAAATTAAATGCCTGCGATCTAATGTAGATAATAAATAGAGGAATGAATTAAAGTCGTCTCACGAACCAGAAAGTGCTGACGCCCACTTTGAGAAACGATGCTCTAGTGAGATTTATGATTGTATTATTTAGTGATTGAAGAATGACATAAAGTTTAAAAAAATTGTATGTAGCTAGTTTTCTATTTACTGCGTTATATTTCCGTAAGCTAGAAAAATAGAAAGTAAAATTTCACTCACTTCGATAGTGTAACTTTGTGATTGTATGAAAGCAGTAAATTCGATCATTTGGAGAGTACACGCTGCAGTACCTAAGCCGTCCCATTCAGTACTATCTTTTGTAATTCTTGCAGACCAGAATTCCAAGCATAATATGTCATATGCTTCCTTTGGGCTCTGCCACCTATTGAGGAGTGAGTGGAAAGGATATTGGGGGTCTGATGGCAAAGCCCCTGGAAAACTTTTAAGAGGTAATGTTTTAGATCTTAGAAAAGCCCGCTTCTTAATATAGAGAGACACCTTTCTTGATAGAAAACGGCACATTAAATTAGTAATTTGAGACGCCTCGATCCATGACATAGAATAGAGAAGAGAATTCTAAAACTTAAGGAGGATATATGCCACCACAAGGCATACCATGGGTTAAGGTGGGTAAATCCCCTCGACAACGTGTAAGGATAGCGCTCTTTAGATCTCAAGAAAACACCTTTTACCTTTAGAGATATGATTTATTCCTACGAAATAGATTGCGCATTTATTGCAAATTCGATATAGCGATGTAGGCATGACCTTGCCTTTACTTAAAATCACACCGACGCTTTTTTGTCATAAGTGCTAATATTTGGCTACATGCATGGTTTGCATTCCCTTTTCATGACAGTTTCTTCATTAAATTTTAGAGCTAAAATTTGACAATAAATGAAGAAATTTTTATTGAGTCGGCCTTTTGTATTTAACGCTTGGTTTGAATCAAGGACATAGGAAGCCTCTAACATGTGAGTGGGCCATGTCATAAAATGGGCACATGACTACGCCCATAAAATGGTTTTGCCCATACATCATACAATGTATAATCTGTGCATTATTAGAACCTGTGGAGTGGTGGCAGACAATTTCAATTTGTTTTGGGTGAGGGGGTTAATCTTTCATGAAATTAAAGGGGCGCATCATGTATAGTATGAGCTAGACCATCTAATCTACAAGCTTAGTAGCAGTTGTGCATCTATAGTCTGTAGCCCCATCTATAGTCTGTAAAGTTCCTTTAATTATAAGGCTAGTGTGGTCTGCTTGTTTACCCCCAGTAAATATTTGGATGTCACACCTTCTAGAAAGGCAGAAAATGCCCTTCTGCAAAATGAGATATAAATCTCTTTCTTTATTGAACCTTTGACGAAGAAGGAAAAAATACTCCTAACATGTTCTCATCGCATTTTGATGACGTAGAGCAAAACAGAAAAGCTACGCTGATCTTATATGTACACCAAAGCAATGCCTAGTGGCCCTGTTCATTGCTACCCAATGACTGTACGTCAAAGCTTGAGAAAACCAATCTGAAGCCAGTATAGTGGTTTATACATTAGTGCTTCATGTGAGCCATCACTAATGCAATTTTGACAGATTTTCACGTCTGAACTTATTTGGGAGTGGCTGCCCCCCCTCGGCCCCCCGCGTGTTAGCCATTACTGTGAAGTACAATTTCATGTTATATTTTGTTCTGAAACATTGATCAATAATAGGAAGGACTATTCAATGTATAGGGCACTGTTGTGAAACATGCTTACAATCTTCTACATAGAATGCTACGATTTCAAACGTTGCTCCGGATATTATCTTGAGAACTTGGGTACACAAATTACATTAAAAGAGAAGCTTTTTGTCGGTAATGGATACTTTTGGGCTTGACATAAGGCACTTTTAAACGGTTTGTTAAAAATTAGGGGGCATGGCTCCTCTGGCCCCCCAATTCCTATGTCCCTGGTTTCCATATAATTTTCTTGCGTTGGCGACCCACTGACGACAGTGAATTCTTTAATGGAAACAATGCATTTCAATTGATGGTAACCCACTTGCAACCCATCACAGACATGGAAGAAAGTTGACACTTGTTTCATTTATTCCATTGCGGTACCAGCAATCTCCAGAAATATATATTGAAACATGCGTACGGTGGGTCGCCGGTGAGTCGCCAGTGGATTGCTGGCTCTTTCAGAAGTTGGTTTGAGGTCAATTTTTCTAGGAATGACTTTCACTTCAGTGTATGTACAGTATAATTTAAGATATAGGAACACTCTTGATATTTCAAAAACTAAGATAACATCATATGGAATAGAAACAGTACAATATATGGGTCGAAAATGGTGGAAAATGCTACCTCCCAATCTTAGAGAGTCCCCATCATTAGCAGCATTCAAAAGATAATTGAGACCCTGCACAATTAAGTGTGATTGTAGATTGTGCAAATCTTTTATATTTAAGGTCAGTTTGTTGTAACTTCATATCGTTAAGTGTTTAGTTAGTTTATCTAATTACCGTATAATAATGGTTGGCCATAATTAGCTTTATATTTCTTTAGTACCACCAATGTAAGCCAACGTAAAATAAATTATTTATTTTGTGTTGCTATATGTCTATATACTATTGGATTTTCCTGCGGAGGAGCGCTAATCACCAGTGGCTCTCCAGTCAGTTGTTATTCCTAAAAATTGTAAGGAGGGGAGCTCTAAGTGCAACCGTATCCATAATTTGGGTGTGAACTAGTTGCAACCACGCCCATACTTTCAAAGATGCAGTATGATGCTTTAGTGTAGTACTAATAAAGTATAACAAACGATTGGAAATGTCTCAATTGCAATACAGCAGTGAATAATTAATCATTGCAATACAAAATATTTTAGAAGCAAGCAAGCCCCCAAGAAATCACCCCTGTCGCCAGTGAGTGAATAGTATGACGCTAGAGGGATTATTTCTTGGGGCTCAGGGGGGAAGAGCCCGCTTGTTAATATTTGTAGGAATCACCACTGACTGGACACCCACTGGTGATTAGCGCTCCTCCGCCGGAAAATTCACCCCTAACCCCCTATTCCTCCCTTGCCCTAGTAACAAATAGCAATAAGAATTATTGGTCTTCAGAGCAACGACCAGTGGCGAAGTTAGAGGTCCTGCCTGTCCTACCCAGTAGGACTAAAATATTTCAATAAAATCAAATTTTTTGAAAAGTGCATAAAATTTAATTTTCAAGCGAAGGTAACGTTTCCCAACCCGTTAGCTCGTTATTTCATAGCAAACTCATTTAACATAGCTTTTGTTTTACCCTTTATGAAATCATTTTTAATTGGTTACCAAAGAATATCTTTGTTTTGAACCCAACTCCTACCATCTGAGAGGGTAGGAGCTGGTAGAGGCTCAAACAAAAGAGTGTTTCAGCACGTCTTTGTGCCTGTACTACCTCACAATGGAAAAAAACAACCGTTCTCCTACCAAATTTTACTGGTAGGAGCTAGGACGTTATTACAGCTGCGATGTCATGGAGCTGCGCTGGAATTGAATATTTTGATTGGCTGAAGGGCTTAATACGTCATTGACTTAGAAGCTTTTGTGATGTCAGCTCCTACCTTCTTTGAAACGTAGGAAACTTTGCATCCTTCAAAACCTCGGTTTGAAGTCACGTTGTAGCTGTGGAGAATAGTCCTAAGTTTTCGAAATGGCTGTAGAAACTAGCCGAGGAGCTGAAGACATTATTTGTGAACTTATAGAGAAATCATTCAGTGCAAGAACTGTTGGTGAGCAGAAGGAGATCTTGCAGCATAAGAAGCCCCAGCCAAAACTAGGGCCTAGAACCGCCAATCGCCAGTTTCAGGATGCATGCTATGCGAAGAAAGAATGGCCTTGTGGCTCAACTAACTTACAAAGATTGTTTTGCTGGCCGTGCCTTTTATTTGCTCCAGGAAAATCGCAAACGTGGACAAGACAAGCATATGTCAATATGCGTTGTTTTCTTTCCGATTGCAGAAAGGATGGGCGATGGAACTGCCATTTGGAGGCCTATAAGAAATGGAAGA
>OLMO02000286.1:17855963-17881736 GCA_900291935.2 Cassiopea xamachana | reverse complement strand
TAACCCTAACCCTAACCCTAACCCTAACCCTAACCCTACTCACCATTTTATCATACTCACCAACGTACCCTACTTACCACCTTACCTTACTCACCAACTTACCCTACTCACTATCTTACCCTACTTCCTTACTTACCATACTCACCTTCTTACCATACTCACTTTCTTACCCTACTCACTTACTTACCCTACTCACTAACTTACCCTACTCACTAACTTACCCTTATCACTTACTTACCTTACTCACCTACTTATCCTATTCACCTTTTTACTCTATTCACCACCTTACCCTACTCACCTACTTAGTCTACTCACCTTCTCACCCTACTCAACTTACTTTACTCTCCTACTTACCTTAACTGTACTCACCAACTTACTCTACTCTCCTATTTACCCTACTCACCCACTTGCCCTACTCACCCTCTTGCCCTACTCACCTACTTACCCTACTTACTTACTTACAGTACTCACCTATTTACCCTACTCACCTTTTAGCTTTACTTACCTTTTGACCCTACTCACATATTTACCCTACTGACCTTCTTACCCTAATGACCTACTTACCCTACTCACATATTTACCCTACTGACCTTCTTACCCTACTCACCTACTTACCCTACGTACTCTACTCACCTACTTACCCTACTCATCTACTTACCCTACTCACCTAGTTTCCTACTCACATACCCTACTCACCTACTTACCCTACTCACCCTACAGGCCAGAGTAGATGGCGTGGTATGCATTCCATCCAGATCACATCATAGTTGAGCCTGACTCTGGCCCCAAAGCCAAGGGTTGATGAACCTTGGTGCAAAATAAACAGTAATTTTTACACCAGGAAATTCTTCACAAAAATACAACATAATGAGGTAAAAGGAGACTTTAACCCACTACCCTAACCCACTACCCTTACACTTACCCTTACCCTATTTTTAATAGTTTTTTATTCTTCTTCTTTATTCAGGCAGTAAATATTTAATAATTATCACACCAGCTAATTACTTTTTTCTATTTCTAAATTTGTTCTTTCTCTTTCATTTTTCTTGCATTATTGACAGATTTTTGATCATTTCAACCTCTTGACTGGCCTGTTTTACCTTGTTACCCCTTCCCCCTTCAACATCTTGATTCTATGCTACCTGCGAAAGTTTACACTTACAGTTACCAACTTATTGCACTAATCACTTACATCAATTTTGGAACCTCACTACACCTTTCAGGTTGCCCATACTGTGTCTGCAATGCTACCCCTTCCTGATTTAACATTACCTATTGACCTAACAATCTTTACAAACATCACCTAATGCACTTCTATGCATACTCAATTCTATCTCAATAGTTACCATCTATAAGCTTTACATTTATCCGTGGTTTCTTATACATTCCCAATTTCCCTCCTCCACAATATCAGCTGCAGAGTAACAGAGACAAAAAGTTGACACCTTTTAACATCTGCATCTATCATTTCCACCAAGGGTCACCAACCATTTTGAAATTACAGGCCAGAGTAGATGGCATGGTATGCATTCCATCTAGATCACATCGTAGTTGAGGCTGACTCTGGCCCCAAAACTGAGGGTTGATGAACCTTGGTGCAAAAAATACAGTAATCTCTACACCAGGAAATTCTTCACAAACAATAAAACATAATGAGGTAAAAGGAGGCAAGCAATAGGGCATATTCATGGCAGTCACTTGTGCTTTGCAGTTAAGTTCCAGGAGTTTTCCAGGCATTTCCAAGGACTTCCTATAACCTTCAACAGAAGAGCCTTGATGAAAAACATAACTTAGAGTTCTATTTTTTCTATTTAATGTAACATTTCCAGAGTTCTAGATGGCTTACCTATTTTATAGACAGCCACTGAAGCTACAACTGATGTAGTAATGAACAAATGCACTTGATTACTGTTGCTATATGGCCATTTATTATTACTGAGCATATGGTTCTTCATTGAGTGCTCTTCTAGCCTTAGATTCTAAGTTAGAACGATTTCTAGCCCTTCCACAACAGTAATGAGAATCTTCTTTTTTCTTTACTTAGATGCATCCTGCCTTTCAATCAGCCTCTCTCTGACTAGCTTCTCAGTTGCTTGCATTATCTTAATTAGTCATGAAGATGGAACAAACACGTTGTCATTTATGGGAATGCAGGAGGGAAGATTTGTCTTGAAGTGCTTGAATTTGGCCAGCAACTCTCACCTTCATTCTGTAACTTTGCCACTTTAGGTGTATCCTTATAACTTGATTCAAAAATTTAAACATCTTTTGCTTGAATCTGGTGCAATTTTACAATGAAGCCCTACTTGATTGCGTCATTATTATGAATCCAATGCAGTTCCTGCCAGTTTATTCAAATGCCATGCATCTAATCTACCAGTTTAATCAGGTAGACTATTTTCTTCAATAAGTGCTTAAATACTCAAAAATGCTGCAGATAGTTCATAAACAAATCCTCCCCCATTCCATCCTCTCAACGGTACCCTTGATGAGCTATATGAATGTGACTTAGGTCTACATTGGAGAAGTAGCAGGCCCACATGAGCACTAGCTGACATATAGTGGAATAACCTGTGTTATGAAATAGATTATACATGTATCTATGAATGGTCATACTATGTATACATTTATCTTTTCTCTAAAGCATATTTCAAACAACCATCAAATTTTCAACATATATTGCACCTGTTCAGTTTTTCCCTGAATGATGAATTGTGCTTCATTAGAATCCTAAGAGAAACATATATTTGTAAAGCTCTATCCTATTACTTTGTAAGTATTGGCCAAATTATAATGAAAGCTATTGTGTGGGCCAAAATAATCAACTGCACTGTTGGTAAATGGAGGTGTAATAGCTAAACGATCTTCTGGTAAAGCCGCCATTACTTGATCTTTTGCAGGTGCACACAATTTACAACAAGTAACACATTTTCCGATTAATTTTCCCACAGCACTTGAACCACCAACTATCCAAAAACCGCATGCACGAATTTCATTCAAAGTCATACCTCGGCTTTGATGTTTGATTTTTTCATGAAAATGACGAATAACAAGCGTCGTCACGTGACTTTCCTTTGGTAACAATGCAGGGAAGTTTTGCTCCTCAGGTAATTGTGCATACTTTAAGTGACCATTAACACGTAAAACACCATCAGAGTCTATTTGTGGATTTAACTTTAATAGCACACTCCTTTTGCTAACCATTCTACCAGAGCGCAATGCTAAAATTTCTTGCTTGAATGCTTTAACATGAATAGCTTTGATAATGATTTTCTCCGCTGTTTCAATATCATTAACTGATAAATCACATTTGACTTTTTTAGGACTTTCTTTTAACTTTTTGTGACATAGTGTAATAAATTTAATACACAATGCAATAATTCATTTTGCACGATACCAACTGGAAATGTTCTTTAGTTGACAAATCAAATCTTTATACGGTTGCTCTAGTTCACTGTTAGTTGTCATGGTAATTGCCTTCTTGACATTAGGGTCACAGATGTCTAACTCTTGATAGCCACTAGACTGTTGTTTTTCACAAGACCAGAAACTTTCATTTTCCCACAAAAACTTAGGCCCTTTGAGCCAACTAGAAAATTTAAGTTCTTCAACTGTAAGTCCACAAGATGCGTGATCAGCAGGGTTTTCTTGGCTGCTAACATATCTCCATTGTTTCTTATTACTGTTTATGAGGAAGTGATATCTTTGTCATAGATAACCCAGATAGTCAGGGGTAAGGGAAACTTTGGGGCTTATTGGATGTTTTTAGGGGGAGTGTTTGTCATAGGGGCCAGTTCATGACTTTTATTTTATAAAATTTCTTACTTTAAAGTTTATGATTTTGATAATTGCTGGGTTCTGGCTTATAAAATTGACCAGGGCATTCCATAAATAGTGGTTTATTTGTGGGTTTTTGTCATCAGTCATTGTCAGTTCACTACTGAATTAACTTTGTGTACAGATTGTTGGTGTGTATCCATATACTAAATGAGTGTTCAATTATAAGTTAATAAACCAATTCTTTATTCTACAGTTTAATTAATTTGTTGTGGGATAGCTGTGATTGCATATTTTTGGTGTGTAGCCCAATACTGAATGGGATGTGAGTTATAACTTCATGGCCTATTTTTGTATGCTCAAGTGGCTGATCTAATTTTCTAAGGTCTGATTTATTAAGCAGTAATTCCATGTGTAGATTTTGGTGTGCAGTTCAATACTGAATATGATTTCAATTACAATATCATGAATGAATTATTTATGCTAAAGTGGCTTGGCTTATATTCTATGGTCTGATTTATTGGAATTAACTTTGTGTACAGATTGTTGGTGTGTATCCTTATACTAATTGAATTTTCAAATATAACTTCATAAGATAAATATTTATGTTCGATTGGCTGAGCTTATATTCTGAAATTTGACTTGTTGTGGGAACATGCTTGGTGTGTAGTTGACCATTGAATGGGATGTGGATTATACTTTCATGACCTAATTTTTTTACGATCAAGTTGCTGAGCTAATTTTCTATGGTGTGAGTTGTTCAGCTGTACCTCCATGTGTTGATTTTGGTGTGAAGTCCAATACTGAATATGATTTCAATTACAATATCATGAATGAATTATTTATGCTAAAGTGGCTTGGCTTATACTTTAAGGTCTGATCTATTGGAATTAACTTTGTGTACAGATTGTTGGTTTGTATCCTTATACTAATTGAATTTTCAAATATAACTTCATAAGATAAATATTTATGTTCAAGTGGCTGAGCTTATATTCTGAAATTTGATTTGTTGTGGGGACATTTTTGGTGTGTAGTTGACCATTGAATGGGATGTGGATTATACTTTCATGACCTAATTTTTAATGATCAATTTGCTGAGCTAATTTTCTATGGTGTGAGTTGTTCAGCTGTACCTCCATGTGTTGATTTTGGTGTGAAGTCCAATACTAAATATGATTTCAGTTGCAATATCATGAATCACTTATTTATGCTAACGTGGCTTGGCTTATATTCTAAGGTCTGATTTATTGGGATTAACTTTGTGTACAGATTGTTGGTGTGTATCCTTGCACAAATCGAATTTTGAACTATAAGTGTATAAGCCAATTCTTTATGTTAAAGTGCCTGAGCTGAATCTCTAGGATTTCATTTGTTGTGTGGCAACTTTTTTAGGAAATTTGTGGTGTGTAGTTTAATCTTTAATGGGATGCGAATTATAATTTCATGACCCAAGTATTTATGCTGAAGGGGCTGAGCACATTGGCTTACTGAAAATTTACTCTTAAGATATTTCTAGGATCCACATTTCTGAAATTTGTGTGTGTAATTAGGTACTTTTAATTAGGAAGTAACAGCATTGTCATAGATAACCATGATAGTCTGGGGTAAGAGTAGTATATGGGGCTTAGTGACTTTTTGATTTTTTTAGGATAAGTGTGTATCAACGGCGCCATTTCATGATATGTATTTTACAATTTCTCTCACTGAAATATTTTGTATTTACATAAGAATAGGAACAATATATCTGACTTCTTGTGTGCTTAATTAGCAACTGTTTCTCAAGGAGTGACACCATTTTCATAGTTCATCTTGATAATCAGGGGTAAGGGTAAGTTATGGGGCTTATAGAATATGCTATTTGTTTAGGGTGAATGTTTGGAATAGGGGGTATTTCATGATATTCACTTTGCGCATTGTCTGTCTTAAAGTTTGTTATTTCCATAATTCAAGAAACTATGCCTCTGAATTTTGCACTTTTTAATTAGCTACTTTTTACTTGGGAGGTTACAGTTTTGTCATAGGCAGCACAGATAGTCAGGGGTAAGGGTAATTCATGAATTATTAGAAGCACAAAAGCGATTCTACCAATAGTGTCTATTTTATCTAATTGGACTCATAGACTACTTGGAAGGGGGAGAGGGAGACATCCTTTTTGATACTGTATATCACAGAATGCTACTTTGAGTAAATATGATGTGCATTATGATCATTTAATTTTTAATACTCTATGGATTTTCTATTGTTGCCTTTTCTCCTTAAGAGGAAATTTGTTCAGGGTTGGCACATACAGGTGATAGGATGTTCATGCAATATTTCTAGCTTTAACATGGAGGGCTATTTTTAGGCATTGCAGCGCACTTTTACTTGTTCTTACTAATGCCTCCAATGTGTATAGGCAACCTCTAAGGTGTTGATATAATGGTAATGTTGTTACACATATTTTAGATATTTCCATATGCTTTGCATCCTATTTTCCACACATCGCAATGTACATTCTTGGGCACATTTCCTGTTTACAATCTCTGATACTAGATATTATTTGATGGGGCAAGGAAGCAATGTGTTGTGCTGAATATTATTTCACTGGCCATTTGATAGTGGATAAAGTGTATTTTGAATATTTAGTCCTATGTATCATTTATGGGGTAAGGGCCAAGTGAGGTTGTTCATTAAATGCTTCTGACCCATGAGTTTTGGGGGGTGCAATATCAAAGCTTTTCAGTATAGCAGTATTGTTAATTAAACCAATTATCTACCCTCAAATTGAAGAAATATTCTCAGATTTTCTGTATTGGTGAGAAAACATGTGCAAACAGGCATTGTGATGTTGTGTGTCCAAATAATGAATGGGTTTTCAATGATAATTCCATGTAGCAATTATTTACAGTCAAGTGCCTATGCTCATCAACATATTTCAGGTAGTTTTTGTGTGATATTCTGAATTAACTTTGTGTACAGATTGTTGGTGTGTATACATATACTAAATGAGTGCTCACTTATAACTTCATAAACCAATTCTTTATTCTACAGTTTAATTAATTTGTTGTGGGATAGCTGTGATTGCATATAATATCTACCCTCAAAGTGAAGAACGTTTCTCAGATTTTCTGTATTGGTGAGAAAACATGTGCGAACAGGCATTGTGTTGCTTTGTGTCCAAATAATGAATGGGTTTTCAATGATAACTCCATGTAGGAATTATTTACAGTCAAGTGCCTAAGCTCATCAACATATTTGAGGTAGCTTTTGTGTTATATTCAGTTTGATGACTCCTCAGTCTGACATTCTTCAGTCTGTTATTTATTTCTCTACAGGATGTGAAGACATGGTATTGGCTTTGCAAGAGAGTGGTATTTATGTATATTGTTTTGATGCAGTGAATGCCATGAGAGAATTTTATTCAATCACTATTTTATGGTGTCCAGACCAGGCTGCAATGGAATGAACTGTAGATACTCTATTCTCAAAAGGACGTAGTATTTAGAGACTCTTCATTCCCCGTAATACTCCAAGATTTATTGGGACTGTTTGTACTACTACCTATATTGGCTGCTGTCATATTGAGCATTTGTATACCTCAGAGCTTGGTTAATGTATAGCAGATTATTTGTGCCATAGCTCTTTGTCTTGTGAATAGTTAATGCATCGTGACAGTTTACATCACTTGATGTCGTTTGATGTTATCTTTACCGTGCTTTCATACTCTTAAGTAACATAGTGATTGATATTATTTCCACATTGACCCTTCTATGAAGTGAAGAATTTAGTTTCAAAGTTGTTTTTGAGAGTTCTGCCATTTCGATTGTAGGTCTTAACCATCACATTCATTGTGTATGAATTTTAGTTTTTTACAGAATATAATATAACCTTTACTTACAGGAAGATGATATGAGAGACTAGCTTTTTAAATGGGTGCCCGCTAAACACGGGCAATTCCACCCCCAACTGTGATAATCTGCAAATTAGCCTTGGAAAGACAAGAAGTGTCTCCACTAACCTGTTCATGCTGAGAGAATTGTTGAGTGATGACAGTAAGTTACATCCTGCAAAGCATGTTGAATGATGACATCACAGATCACTGTAATTGAGCATATGACCCCCTGCCATGCCTGGTTGGAATGTAGAAGACAATTGTTGACAGAATTGGGGTGAAATGATTGTGTAAAAATGATCGCAAAGCTATGCTAGGCTACATGGTTCAATAAAGGACTGAAGGAGATGAAGAACCATGTAGCCTAGCGTAGGTTTGCAATCATTTTTACACAATCATTTCACCCCAATTCTGTCAACAATTGTCTTCTACATTCCAACCAGGCATGGCAGGGGGTCACATGCTCAATTACAGTGATCTGTGATGTCATCATTCAACATGCTTTGCAGGATGTAACTTACTGTCATCACTCAACAATTCTCTCAGCATGAACAGGTTAGTGGAGACACTTCTTGTCTTTCCAAGGCTAATTTGCAGATTATCACAGTTGGGGGTGGAATTGCCCGCGTTTAGCGGGCACCCATTTAAAAGTCTACTATATACTAATATGCCATTATGCAAATGAGGCAAAATCGCGGAATCTTGCTGCAGCTACTCACCCCGCACCATTTGCTCTATTCGCCCAAAACTTCGCCCACGTCTTCCCCGTGTGCCGTAGATGTGCAACAACCAAAACGTGGTCTGGTTTTTGTGCGCGTTTGGGAGAGAGAGGGGAGGAGAGTTTTCTGCTTTAGCGGTATGCCATTTCAGTGCACTATTGTTGGGGACGAGAAGTACGTTCACATTTGTTGTCACTGGATTAGAAGGACATACCTTAGCAGTATGCAATTTTCATTGCAATGTTGTTGTGGAGGAGAAGTACCTTCGTTTTTTGTTAATGGAGTAGAAGGACATGCGATACAGGTAGGTGCAGCTTCATTCTGTGTTTGATATGGCGATAGAGAGACGTGCAGATTGATTCTCCTGTTGGCACTTTTTCTGGTAAGTGTAAGTTGGGTTATAGGACGAGTTGCTTCTTTGTATTGAGCTTCAATTTAGCGTGTGTGGCCTTCCTTACTTGGCGTTAAGATTGGGCGCCCCTGACCGACGGTTTTTCGTAGTAGATAGTCAACAAATAGGTAAAATAAGATATTTTGAGTTGCATCTTTGCCTTTAAGCTGTGTAGGTTTCATCAATTTTCCAATCGATTTTGTCCGTGAAGATGTAGAACACTTTGAATATCCGTAGGATTTGAATTAGACGCCATATTTGCTACCCGAAGTAGACCTACTAACTGTGCTGTTTTGAGCAGATTTGCATTGTTCGTGTGATGTTCCTTGCTGTATTTTATTTTCCAAGGAACAGGAAACACTCTTTTTGCATTTAACTTTGCATTTTGTCAGCCCTGTTGCTGTTTTTGATCATTGCAATGGTAAAGTCTGATATCCTCTCCTTTTGTTCTTGGCGACCTTTGTCCTTTAAAGTCAGACTTCACGTACCCGAAATCTACTGCCAGGGACTGGATTTATTGAGTGTGATTTTACGAATGGAAGTTGGGGGGCATGGGGTTCCATGAGGGGAGGGGATGGTACATATTTTCTTTTGTAAAAACACTTTATTTGGGGCTACCATTTCATGAACGTACTATTAGTAATTCTTGGGGTGTATCCATATACTAAACGACTTTCCAATTATAACTGCATAAGCCAATTCTGTATCTTAAAGTGTTTGAGCTGAATATCTAGGATTTGATTTGTTGTGGGGCAAATTTCTTTCCATATTGTTGGTTGTGATTTTATGAGTGGAAGTTGGGGGGCATGGGGTTCCTTGTGGGGGAGGGTGGTAACTTTTTTTTTTGAGAGCACCTTTTATTTTTTTCTCCAAAATTGAAAGAAATTCAAAGCATTGGTAGAAAAAACTTTGATACTTCCTACATCTGCTTGCTTTAACAGTATTCTCTTGAAAGTATTATCATGGAAGATGCATAGGTTTCATTTTTTATTTATCACAACCCTCAGAATGAATGCTTGAAGAGACAAGATGATTGCAATATGCCTCCTTCCACTACCCTTTTTATCCACTTATAGTTCAGAAAAAGTCATGGCAGTATTTAGGGTGTGGCTCACCAAAATATTTGGGCCATGCCCAACTTTTGGGCACTTTCCCCCACCCCCCAAGAAAATATCTCACCAACCACTACTGCTAAAGAGTTAAAACTTTCTTGGGAAACACAGTGTCTGAGGATACATTCAATGCTTTGGCTTTCAATTGACTTCAGTCAAAATGTCATTGATGTGTTTGCCCAGCTCAAGAAAATGAGTTAAATTTCATTTTAAGTAGCTCAAGAGCCTCTATGCATTTTTTAAAATTGCAAACAAACATGTTATATTTGATAGTTTCTGATTACTTTACCTAGATTTTCTTTGGATTTTGGGACAAAAATATATCATTCTAGACAATTTATACTGTTTAGTGTTCGTAGAATGAATACTTTCAATTACAAAATAGTTTTACAAAAAATTATCTGCTTGAATTGATTATTTCCCTAAACAGCAGGAGAGAAAATAGTAGCTTTTGATGGTTGTTATTCTTGAAGCAGATTTAAGCAATAAAGTCTCTTATCATTTTTCTGATTACATTTATTTTTATGAGAAATATGCCCATAAGAAACATGAGGCTGAAAGTAGGCATAAGTTAAGAAACAGGCAGGCTGAGTTTCAAGCAATAACTTTAAAGAGTTGTTTTTGTAAGTAAATGTATTATAAAACTAGAAAGAAAATGGAATTAGCATCCATTACATGCCTCAAAAAGCCTGAACATCTTTTTCTTGAATCATAATTGCCTAAGCTGGGCTATTTGTATCACCAGAAATCTTTATATTTGAGAAACAGTTCAGGCTGTATTCGACAAAATATTAAAAAATTTCCAGGCTGAAGCCAGATAATTTATTTCTTATTTGCAAAGAAAACACGTGTATTTTACTATCTGGAGGTAAAGCTATCCAATTTCATTTTTTTGGGTGTGGCTCCCTAAGATATTTTTGACTGCACCCAGTATTCTATAGACTTGCCCCCCAGTGAAAAATACCACGAGCTGCTACTGCTCACAGCAGTTGATTGAATGGACAGCGGTTCATGAAAATTCTTTAGATCAACTGATTGATTGCTTAATGTAACTTTTTACTCTCAAAGGACTAAAACAATCCTGTTCATTCAAAAGATTAAAATGGAATTGTGATGATGATCCTTAGAAACAGTCCAGTCTCAGAGAAATTACAAGTTAGACTGGACTTTACAAG
This sequence comes from Cassiopea xamachana, assembly GCA_900291935.2. Taxonomy (NCBI): domain Eukaryota; kingdom Metazoa; phylum Cnidaria; class Scyphozoa; order Rhizostomeae; family Cassiopeidae; genus Cassiopea; species Cassiopea xamachana. The sequence goes on along the minus strand of OLMO02000286.1, from coordinate 17,870,691 downwards.
TTGGGGGTAATGGAACTGCTTTATGCCATAGAGGAATTTGAATGTAGACTCTCTACACCTAAAAACTTGAAAAGAATCACTCCCAAAAGGTGGTTGAACTAAGATATCCAGTGAATTCAACCCTGAGAAATACTGTGATAATACACCATCCAAACCTTCAATATCAAAGATATTTTTCCTCTCAAAGGTTTCAAACATAAATTAAGAATGCTATCCAAATGGCTAACCAATTTGATGGATATAGATTTTGCATCATCTCATGGCATGCTGCAAACTAACTGAAACCATTCAAAAACTTTCCAGACAAAATATTCCTGAACACTAAAATAATCTGCAAATGATGTGATAAATGGAAATATTTCAACTGTAATTAGTCCCAAGCAAAATTTGAGTTATAAATCAAGCAATGCTCCTAACCTACAAACTTCACCGTGAATTGCTGAGTACTGTCATCTAAAAAGTACTATAGAACTTGATGTAGTCAATCGCCATTGATGGCTTATGGAAACTGTCTTAATACAAGATCCTGTAGCCAGACCTAGATTATTAGGGCCTAGATGCTTCTCATCCAATACTCCTTTTAATGACACAGGCGAAGAACTTTAACTACCTTCAACAACTCAGATTGCAGTATTGACCAGTGAGTTCAGTGATGAGCAAGTATTACTGAAGATTGTGAGTAGTTCAATTGAGATCTTTTGCGCTAGCATGCTCAGAGAGAATGTCCCTTAAATGTTTAGATTTCAGAGCTATTGTGGTCGTTGTTGTTGCTGCACAGGAGTGGGAAAATGTTTCTTGCCCAACTTTTGTCAATTTCAGCCAATCGGCTACTTCTTTTTTTGGCATTGGGCTTTTGATCCTTGCTATTGCGCATGTCAGGTAGCCAATTCCAAGGGCAGAATCTAGTTTGCCCAGAAAAGGACATCATTTTTAAAATGCTTACATATGAGGCTCAAGTCAACACAATGAGAAGTAATCGAATCTCGCGCCCCTGAATGCCTGGTGAAACATGCTAGGATATAACATTCTATATTTTTCTCACTGTTATAGCTTAATTGCAGTTTTTCTTTCCATTTATTTTTTGGTGGGGGGCATTGCCCATAATGCCCATTAGCACGAGCCTCCACTGGCTGTGAGGGTATTTGTTTGCTTTTCTTCAAAATTTTGGCTTTTGCTTTGCTTGACTCAAGTTTCTGTAACAAATCGAACATAAAATTCTCGACGTATTTTCAATAATAGTTTAAGAGGCCTAAAAGACGGCAAACTCGCCTACGGTGTTTTGGCTACAACTGACGCAACACATTAATTGCTCTATCGTTTGAGGTATCAATTTGATATCCATCATGTGAAACGATATGCCTTAAATACTTTCTGCGGTTCTCAAACAATTCACATTTACTAGGTTTCAATTTAATTCCATTTTCCATTTTCTTTAAACTTTCTGGATATCCGTAAGGTGGCTGTCAAAGTCTTTGCTATAAACTATTACGTCGTCTAACTACAGGACACATACATCATCACAAAGACCTTCTAAACATTGTTCCATAAAACGTTGAAAACCTGCTGGTGCATTCGACAGTCCGAATGGAATCCTTACCCATTCGTATAAGCCCCAGAGTATGATAAACACTGTACTGTAGCGATGCTCTTTCTTTACAAAACCCTGGTGATAGGCCTTTCCCTGGTAAAGTAGGCTAAACCATTTGTTACCCCCTAAACTTTCTAATGTCTCCTTTACTCTAGGCAAGGGGTCACGATCAGGAATGGTTTTAGAATTTAACTGCCTATAGTCAATACATAGTAGCAGAGTTCAGTGGCCAAGCTAGGATGAAAAGTTAGTCCTGCCCCTTTGGAATGAAAGGAAAAAACATAAGAGGGGGTCTCAAAAATATTCTTAACCCTGCTGTTTTGAAGCACTCTATGGAAAGTACCCATGTTAAGATAGTTAAAGTTGACATATATCTCCTCCTACAGGTATAATGTAATTTACATGATGTCACTTTTACATTGAAGATAGATTTTAGCACCATTTTTATTGACTTAAGTCCTCTTCTAACTCACAGATTGCTGTTTTCAGAACTGCTGTAAAACATATCCTATATAGAATTAAATCATATATTTCTCTGTTAAACAAAACATTGTAAGATAAAAATTGAATCGTATAAATATCAATTTGTCCAACTGAGTTAAGCTCAAGCCACACGTCAAGGGTTTGCCTATGCTTGACTTGTCCATTTTTAAGTAGATGGAATCCCACCAGTCTTTTGGCAACATAAAGGCTGGGGGCAATGAAACCGCTATCAATATTGCACGAATTCTAAAGTTCATATGCAACTTAATTCTGCAACAAAGTTTGATTGATTCAGCAAAAGAGTATCCCAACATTGGTACAATCAGGGATGAATCTTCTTCTGATTATTTATGATCTGTTGGCTGTTTGGCTATCATCTGATGCTTTATATTCTAACAAGTGTTGGCAAAAAGTACCTTCAGTATGCTAAAATATGATTTAACTCTTCCTTGCCATTCTAAAGCCTTGAGGTTCAAAACATCTTTGCAGACTTTTATTGTAAGGCAGAACAGTGAGACTCATTAGCTTCTCTTAAAACCAATATTCAGCAACAAAATATGATAATTATAAGCTATGAGGACAATTCTATTCTGCAAATGTATTTCATAAACCAACAACCAAGGAAAAGTGGGATGGTTCTATGAAAATATGAATAATCTCAATGAATGCAAATCAGCTCATCCAGATCAGTAAATATTCAGAAGCAAAATATGATAATAACAAACAATGAGGACAATTCTATTCTGCAAATGTATTTCATAAACCAACAACCAAGGAAAAGTGGGATGGTGCTATGAAAATATTGAGACTCTCATTGCAAATATTGTTTGAGAAAAGGAAAGCAAATATGATATGGCAAATATTAAGGATTATTTTCCAGTGCAAACTTTTTTGCCTGGAGAGGCAAATTGGATGTGCAACTCAGTTATTCAGCAATTTATAATTTAAGAAAGAATGCAATCTATTTATAAAGAAAAATTAGCCTTCTAGGCTTATCAATAAACTTTTCAGCAATTAAGTCATGCAGCTTTTTCTTCTCCTCAAGTTCCTTCAAAATATCTTTATGTATGCTTATCCTACACAATGAGCCAAGACGCTCTTGTCCCATATTGCCACGTAAATATGTCTTAACTCTACGCAAACAGGAAAAAGATCGCTCAACAGAGGCACTGGAAATTTCAATGACAACATTCATCTTCAATAGCTTCACTAGCTCTGGCAAACAGTCCTGTAGGTTGAACTTATATATGTATTCCAGTAACTCTGATGCATTCTCCTTGTGGAAGTCTCTGTCCATATAGACAAATAGTAACTGACTTTCAAGATCAGGAAAAGTGAAAAGAGGACCATAACTGGTCATCAACTTGTTAAGTTTAGTTGATGGAACTTTATTCTTCCACATTGAGAAAAAATTTGGGTTAACCAAATCTAAAAATTGAAAATTTTCAATATTTGAAAATCTATCACTCAACATAAAAACCATACAGTTCAATAGCAGGAGATAAATGTCCTTACAGTTGTGCTTCCTATCAGATCTGGATGAGGGATGTCCAACAAGATCAACAGTAGATTGAAAAGTCTCAGTAAATGTCTCATCATTGCAAATATCAATGAGATACCTTTAAAAGTTAATGATCTTAGAAGCTCCATAGCAAAATTCAATGCTCCTGTCTTGGAGCACGTTAAACAAAATTGGTGATTGCTCAAAAATCGTATTGGAAACAAAAACTAGGAAGCAAAACAAGAAACTATTTAGATATTGTAATAAGCCAGATGCTTGTGTCCGAGATCCATTATCCCAGCTTTGTGGGTTATCAATAATGCTCTCCAGAACAAGCAACAAAGAATTGTATTTATTAAAGATAACACTGATGGTTCTTGAACGGTAGCACCACCTGGTATCCCCAGGATGAGGAACCTCAATGCCTTGTGAACGAAAGAGATCTTTTCTTCTAGTACTAAGACTGGTGAAAGTACTAAATGCACTGATATTTGCAAAAAAACCTTTGCAGAAGGAAGAGTAGATGCACTTTGGCATAAAACCAAGTTCAATCTATGCACAGCACAATGAAAGGAAAATGTAAATGGGTATTCCTGACAAATCAGAGTTTGCAAACCACCAATTTGCCCAGACATAACAGAAGCTCCATCATATGTCTGCATTATCAATTTTTCCTTCAAAGATTCTCCATATCTCGAAAGGATAGATCTAACAACATCACTATTAGCAACTGCAGATCTATCAGAACTAACATCAAAAAGTTTCAGAAACCTCTCAACTATTTCACCTCCCCTATCCAAACGAGTGATGACACTGAGCTGCTCCTTAGTAGAAACATCGGTTGTTTCATCTATCGGAATGCTCAAGAATCAGCAATTTTCAATTTCCTTGTCAATCTGATCTTGGATGACAGAATCTATGCATTCAATGAGATCATTTTGAATCTCTGAAGAAACACCAGTAAAAACACCAGAATGTACCCTTTCACCTTCTGTCAACTCCATATGGAGACGACGTTCAAAGACAGAATCAAATTTTGCAAAGCATTCAAGTAGCTCCCTATAATTTCCCTTATTAAGGCTATTGGCAGATTCATCGTGACTCCTAAAGGCTAATTCTTGTTTGCTTAAGAATGAAACAGCTTCAGAAATGGTTTTAAGCGTCTCCCTGTTCTGCCTTACCTGCTCATTATGACACTGCACCTCTTCTCTTCTCGCTCTTGAGAATAGAATATCAACCCTTTCTGTCACATCAGATGTCTTCCATTTTTATAGGTCTCCAAATGGCAGTTCTATCACTCATGTTTTTTGCAATCGGAAAGAAAACTACGCATATCGGCATATCCTTTTCTTGTTCACATTTGTGATTTTCCTGGAGCACATAAAAGGCACGGCCAGCAAAACAATCGTTGTAAGTTTTTTGAGCCACAAAGCCATTCTTTCTTCGCATACCAGTTGTCCTGAAACTGGCGATTGGCAGTTCTAGCCCCTAGTTTTGGCTGGGGCTTCTTATGCTGCAAGATCTCTTTCTGCTCACCAACAGTTCTTGCACTGAATGATTTCTCTATAAGTTCACAAATAATGTCTTCAGCTCCTCGGCTACTTTCTTCGGCCATTTCGAAAACTTAGAACTACTGTCCACAGCCACAGCGTAAGTTCAAACAGTGATTTTGACCGTCATAAGCGTCCTACATGTCAAAGTATGCAGGAGCTGTCATCACAAAAGCTTCTAAGGCAATGACGTGTTAAGCCCTTCAGCCAATCAACATGTTCAATTCCAGTGCAGCTCAATGACATCGCAGCAGCAATACCATCCTAGCTCCTACCAGTAAAATGTGGCAGGAGAACAGTTGCTTTTTTCCATTGTGAGGTAGTACAGGCACAAAGAGGTACTGAAATCTTCTTTTGTTTCAGCTTCTACCAGCTTCTACCATCTCAGATGGTAGGAATTGGGTTCAAAACAAAGGTATTCTTTGGTAACCAATTGAAAATGATTTCATAAATGGTAAAACAAAAGCTGTGTTGAACAAGTGTGCTATGGAAGAATGAGCTAACGGGTTGGGAAATGTTACCTTTGCTTGAAAATTAAATTTTAGTCACTTTTTAAAAATTTTGATTTTATTAAAATATTTTAGTCCTGCTGGGCAGGACAGGCAGGACCTATAACTTTGCCACTGGCAGAGTTCCGTCCTTCCTTCATGAACAAACAACAGGACTTGAGTAATGAGGGTGTGATTTAGCAATGAAATCTCTATTCAGTAAAGCTTCAATGTATTGCTTTACTTCTGGGTGCAATGGCTTCAAAATTAAGTTGTAAGTTTTTTGTATTGGACAATCATCAGAAAGATTAATTGGTAGTTGTACACCCGTCGCACAGCCTATTGCTCTATCTCCCTGCATGAATGAGTCAGATTCTTCTAAAAGGATGTTGTATAGGCTTTGTTTTTGCTCGGTAGACAAAGAACTGAGGTCAAATTGATTCGAAAATTCTTTGTTTTCAGTAGAAACGTTTAAACGCGCTGTTTCTACATTAATTCATTCATTTTGCTCCATTTTCGTGTTCAGGGGTGCGGATTCTTCACCATCAAGACGAGGCTCATTTCTCAGTTTCACTGATATGGGCATCACTGACTTAACAAGTTCAACATGACCTAAAACGCTTCTACCATTCAGTGTTATTGTATGTTCAGATGAGTTGTAAACTTTTATGTTAACACGAAAAGAATAACCTTTCGGCAATGTAAATAGAGTTTCTTTAAGTTCCAAACCAGTGGGTAAAGTTCGGCTTTCATCAGGGGCAAAAAGTACTTTTGTTTTGGCATCACAAGTTTCTGCATTTCCTTGACAAGTAATTTTCGAATACCGCTTAGCTGGTATTACAATTGCCCATTTTTGAGATTTATTGTGGCCAATTCATGGCCCTGTTTCATACAAATAATATCGATAATATCTTGAACAGCCCCCTTTGTGGGTTGTTCAAAAGACTCTTGAATGGTGGTTACAAGTACAGTATTTCTAGCACCACTATCAACAGTACTCGTACAACACGACTTGACAATTTGTTCAATCACGTTATAACCAATAATAGGGCTTGTCATGCTGGTGTTTGAAACGAGAAAAGGTACCGTTAACACATCTCCCCTGGCACCTTTGTTAATTCAAAAGTAAGTTCTAAAAACCCATCGAAAGGCACAGGAGTCTTGTTAGCAGCACGTAAATCCAGCAAATCCTCAAAGTTGAGTAATTCAGTCAAATTTCGCATCTTTAGAGATGAAAAATTTTCTTTCAAGAATTTACGCAATATCAAAGAGACTTGTGACCCCATATCCCACAATACACTTGCGTTTTTACTATTTAGTTTACAATTAACAATACACTTCTTTCCAACAAGACTTGAAAGACGAATTTGTTGCTTTGAAGAAAGGTGGCATATAAAACTGTTTGTTACACACTCTAACGAGTTCCGCTCGCTGGGGCCTTGGGCCAAGAGATGTACAGACATAGGAGCATGCCTAGTCCAATGCTTACGTTGACAAGTAGGGATACAATAACAAACAATACGACACTGATTGCAAAGCATATATTCAAATGTTGAAGTTTCTTTATTGCTGCGATACCCGCAACATTTTTAATGGAACTAGTTATTCTCAGCTACACCCTGTCCCTCTGATGCAGCCACCTCCAGTTTTCCTCTTTTGGTCTCTTTTACTTGCAGCCCCACGCAAAATGCCCCTAGATCCACAGACAAAACTGCATCTTTCAGCTTGGCCCTTCCCTTGACAAGACTCACAAGCAGACAGGGACTTTGCTGAATTCCTTGTTTTTCCTGTGGTCTCTAGTTTTTGAGCCGTCATTGCTTCTTTAATCATCACTACATCTGCTTTTACAGCTTCCAAGGATGTCATGAGCTTATTTGTCTTCGTAACTTTTGTATCCTTTATTGTTTGTTTGTTTGTCAGAAACATCTATGCAAAGAACAGTTGCTTGGTTCTGCCTAGCAGGGCACTTCCTAGATCCTAATTTGTTACTCCTCGCTCTCAGTCATCCTGGCAACACTCATTTCTTGGATTGAAACTTCATCAGAGATATTGGGCGTTTTTAGATAGAGGCGCATGCGTGTTCGTATAGCATCATCAGCCAAGCCTGTTCCTACCACATTAATAAACATGCTTTGAAGTAAATTTGCATCATATCTAGTTTGCAATGGCTTTTCCTCACTTGCAATTAGAATTTGCTGTCTAATTCATAGGGCTCTCATCAAAAAGTTTATAGGTGTTTCATTAGATTCTTGTACTAAATTTGATAATTCTTGATAAGCCTCTGTAACAGATGTGACGCCATTCCTGTAATTTAAGATTTTTCATCCCCCCCAAATACGATTTTAGATGGAGTTGGGGGGGAGACAGCATTTATAACCACAACTACAATTTCACTTTCGGGAAACCCCCTTCCAATCACACTGCCAATTTACTTATTTAGGCTAGTAAATGAGAGATGATTCCTTTCATTTGAAATGACCCCTTGGATTTTGAAATCCTTCAAACAGAAGTATTGGGAGTTTGCATCAAAGAGTTTAAAGGAGTAACGAAGTTCATACCTTTCTTATTAGGTCCGCGTGGTAATGGGCTGTGTTTTGGGGATGGAACTGTGGCGTTTGAGGGCTGACTGAAATTGTGAATACGTTGTTTTGCTAGTGCAAGTTTCTCCTCTTGTATCTGCAGTGATTTCTGAATTTCCTNGCAGACAGGGACTTTGCTGAATTCCTTGTTTTTCCTGTGGTCTCTAGTTTTTGAGCCGTCATTGCTTCTTTAATCATCACTACATCAGCTTTTACAGCTTCCAAGGATGTCATGAGCTTATTTGTCTTCGTAACTTTTGTATCCTTTATTGTTTGTTTGTTTGTCAGAAACATCTATGCAAAGAATAGTTGCTTGGTTCTGCCTAGCAGGGCACCTCCTAGATCCTAATTTGTTACTCCTCGCTCTCAGTCATCCTGGCAACACTCATTTCTTGGATTGAAACTTCATCAGAGATATTGGGCGTTTTTATATAGAGGCGCATGCGTGTTCGTATAGCATCGTCAGCCAAGCCTGTTCCTACCACATTAATAAACATGCTTTGAAGTAAATTTGCATCATATCTAGTTTGCAATGGCTTTTCCTCACTTGCAATTAGAATTTGCTGTCTAATTCATAGGGCTCTCATCAAAAAGTTTATAGGTGTTTCATTAGATTCTTGTACTAAATTTGATAATTCTTGATAAGCCTCTGTAACAGATGTGACGCCATTCCTGTAATTTAAGATTTTTTATCCCCCCCCAAATACGATTTTAGATGGAGTTGGGGGGAGACAGCATTTATAACCACAACTACAATTTCACTTTCGGGAAACCCCCTTCCAATCACACTGTCGATTTACTTATTTAGGCTAGTAAATGAGAGATGATTCCTTTCATTTGAAATGATCCCTTGGATTTTGAAATCCTTCAAACAGAAGTATTGGGAGTTTGCATCAAAGAGTTTAAAGGAGTAACGAAGTTCATACCTTTCTTATTAGGTCCGCGTGGTAATGGGCTGTGTTTTGGGGATGGAACTGTGGTGTTTGAGGGCTGACTGAAATTGTGAATACGTTGTTTTGCTAGTGCAAGTTTCTCCTCTTGTATCTGCAGTGATTTCTGAATTTCCTCCTGCAATAGGGGAACTCTTGCTTCACTCTTTCCAATTCTTTGTTGGCGACATCACTAGTACTACTCCTTTGGTCCTCTGCACAAAATTTGTCTAGGGGTGGAAGTTCTTCTTTGAGGGATTCCAGTAGGTCAATCATCTGCATTTGCCCCTGACTCTTCTTAACTTAATGTTGCAGTGATTGTATTCAATTCCACCAGTATCTGGTTAATTATTTGCCACTTCGTTCCTCCTGTTCCCGTTAGCCTTAACATTGATGAAACGTCACGCAATTTGGCATCCGTGGCACTGTAGATCATAGCTTCAATTGACAACTGTAGCTCCTCTGCCAATGTCTAACAGCTCTTTTTATCCTTAGCCAGTACTTTTTCTAACTGTCATGCTGCTCCAATCCTTAGTTTCATCTAGTTAATACTGAACAAGGCGCATACCTAGACCTGTATGAGGGTGACCTTCAACCAAAAACTACCCTCTGCTACCAAAATGTCAGACCTAGGTTCTTGGGAACGTTGAAGAGCACAAAAACAAATGAGAAACATTTGGTTTAGTGGAAGTGTACTGTATATCTTCAGCTGAAACATTAACTCCTCGCTACTCTTAACAACAAAAAATGATTAAGATCGTCCTTTCTACTCAGACGGGGTATGAGCAGGAGCTCATAGTATACGCATACCACTAAATAAACAATTGCAAAACTTTCTTGTAAAAAATTACTACATCAAAATTACTATATCTCACATGACAACCTGTTTTTGTTCTTCCCATCCTTGTATAATCATTTAAAGCCTTTTCTCAAATTCCAGCCCACTGTTTATTAAATTTTTGAATTTTTTCCGACTCCCTTGTCTATTTGAACCCCCCCCCCCCATTTATTTGGCACTTGAGAGTAGCAAGTTGGAATTATTTACATTCTGGCACTCCTTTGACCTTGCAACCATATATATTTCACAGAATAGATTATGGCACAAGGATGAAAAAAGGTGACTTAAGTGTTGAGCTATCTTGGATGTCAGTGCAAAGCATCAGTTTCAGTTTCATTCATTGATCAATCAATCCTAAATACAATTTACAAAATAAAATAACACTTTTACAAGGTCAGGTTTCCCTGACATTGCAAAAAGGACCAAATTTCCCTGATGTATTTATGAGGGAATGGATTTTCCTGACATGACAAACACCCTGAATTAGTAGCTAGCTGTCTTTCTAGACCTGTCTCTAATAAGCCCCCTGAAATAATGTTTGTTACAATAAGGCCACTTTTCTATTTAGCCTCCCCTAAGTTATCTGGATGGAAAATGGACCTGAGTAAAAAATACCATGGCACAACACGTAATCTATGCAACAATATAATTCACTGCTTCAGAAGGTAGGGGCCCTCACTGCTCAAACCAATTTCAGAGGGTGAGATAGGTCTTGAAGATGCACCCATCGAGATGATATTGATTCTGATCCTCTTGTATACTTTTGGTTTACCAGAGCTTGTATGGTAATAACAATAAAAAACCATCTTTGGCTGTGATTATATGAAGTGCACATGTTTTCCTCTGTAATCCCTGTACTTTTTCATGGTTGCACTAATGATTAATATTTCTCGATATTCTGTATTCCTATATGCTCCACAACTACAAATAACATGGTTTAATGCACCCTCAAAGGTCTGGGTATGATCGAAAATGTGGACAATAACATAGAACCATAGGCTATTGTTTGCTTCCAGACTAGTGGATTCTTGTGACTATGATTAAAATTATAGTAAAAGTTTTATTGTGGTCTCATCTTGGTTTCTATTGAAAAAGTAGTATCAAAAATCTAAAAAATTCCAAGCAATACTTTGGTATTATTTACTCATGTTATAATGTTTTTAACACCTAAAAAAGGAAAATAAACACAATGTGCCATGTTCAATAAGTAAATGATGATGCTCAAGACTCTAGGAGCAACAGAGAAAGTAAGTTAATGATGGATACCATGAAAAACTGGGGAAAGAACTGATAGAACATGGGAGAAATCCAAAGCTGAGGAGGAGCAAAATGGGTCTAAGATTCAATGTCATAATTGCAATAAAACATGCAGACAAGTGCTCTTGTTACTTTGCTGGTTGGTGTTTTTCATCCAACATTTAATTCTATGCTGCACACTTTCCCTGCAAGTTGTTCTACCACCAGTTTCTTCTTTCTTGGGCTAAATGGCATACATGTTGTTGCATATGAAACAGCTTTAACAAAAGATTGCTTTGACTTAAAATGCTGAAATTCTATCGCCATTGCTAGCTTCTGTTTCAGAAAGCTTTTTTCTTGGATCCAAACATGGCAACCTTTGGTCTACTTAATGCACACCAGTGGTTGATTACATTTGCATATAATATTAATTGTTTTTCATTGTCCCCTTTCATCTTTCTCCTCTATTTTGTTTTCTACTGATAAGATAAACAGATGTCCTTATTTTCTTTTATACATGCTCTGCATTCCCTCATTCTGGCCTTTGGTTACTTTGGCTCTCCCATATTGAAATAGGAATAAATGAGCCAAGATAAAGCATAGAGTTAACAAATATACCAATGAAGGTACCATTACATTGTAAAGCTTTAGTTATTAAAAGTTGTTATTGACTTGAATGGAGGAAAATACAACCTCAGGATAAACTTTAATATGTCATATACTTGACATATACCATAATCAGCAACAAATTCATGTTTGAGAGATATTATTAGATTTTAACTGAAATATATGTTTTTGACTCTTAACTATAGTCATCATCAGTATGACGAGAGAAATAGGGGGGAAACCTTATAGATATGCTTCCTTCAACATCCGACATGCCTTCTCCCCACTAGAGGTGCCTGGATTCCCTTTGTTCCATGCATATCTATAAGGTTTCCCTCCTATTTCCCTAGTCATACTGATGATGACTCTACTTAAGAGTCAAAACATGCATGCCAGTTAAAATCTAGTAAATGTCACTCAATTATTAATTTGTTGCCAATTATAGTATATGTCAAGTATGTGTCACTTAACAACATGAATATAAATCTGTCACTGATGAAGAATGTCTTTTTTACCATTGTCTTAATACTAACATAAAAGTTGTTAGTTTTAAGATCATTCCTGTTATTCAGTGTCTGTTGTTTAATGTCTGTTATAGAAGAAAAACAGTTTTACTTTACAAATGACGTACAGGAAGAGGAATTTAAACAACGAAGTGCTAATTGCATTATTTTCTAAGATATGCAGAAAATTGCCAAATTTTGCAACAGAAATTACACAGAAAGCTTCACGACTACAATGTAAATCATTTACTTGATAAGTTTCAAACAAAGATGTAGGTCACCATAATACATTCAAGCATGATTTTAAGTAGTTAGTACTGGCTGACTATATGTTACATATTGTAGGAGGGATCTCACATACTCATTTAAAAAGTAATGACATTATATTTTCTTATACTAACACTGACCAATGCTCAGAAATGGTAAAGATATCTCCAAAGATGTGCAAAAACATAAGCAATCCCCAATAACGTAAACCTGATTCATCTACATTATCCAAAAATTAGTTATAATCAAGACTTGAAAGCTGAAAAATTTGATGTTTTTTACACCTTTAAACTAGGAGTGGGCTATACTGGAGCTAAAAATGAAAATTTCATGCAATCTTTGTTGCACCAAGTTCTTTCCATGTGTTTGGGTGCCAGTTGAAACAAGAAAAAAGAATTTTTGAAAAATGTATGTTAATTTTGGGGGGTTTGCACCCCAAAAAACCAAAAACAACCAATGTAGCACTTCCGTCAATTTTCTATCATAGTTTAAATATGTATGTGTGATACATCTTACTATATGTTTTTGGGGGTACAGAATCCAGAAAGGGAGCTAATTTGATGATGTGAATACATCCACTTCCAAAAATGTCTAATTTTGGATTTTGCCCCCAGTAAACAACCCGTTTTTCCACATATTTGTTTTCCATTCTGTGCTATTAGCCCAATGTCTCACAGATGAAGAGTAAAGGGGGTGTTATTCTATTTGAAGACACAACTAACAAATCACAAGTTATTTGATTGTATCTCTTAGTGCTTTTAAACTGAGTTTTTACTGACAATAAGCACAACCTGGGGTAGCTCTCACACCCCTCACCCCCAGCAATTTTTGCCATTGTAGGCAGCATGTCTATGAAATATCCTGCAGAATTAACAAATAAATAAATAAATAAATAAATAAATAAGTGCATGTGTATGCCATGTTTACTACTCTTTGTCCCAACATGAAAAAGAGACAACACCAAAACGAGACTAGGTGATAAACATGGTGGACACAAACACAACCATTAGAAATAAATATAACATAATGCCCACTCTATCATTTGTTTTGGATGATAAATTACCACTTGTGTATGATGCTGTCATTGCAATATACTCAGTATCCAAAAAACCAAAGTGTTCAAAACGTACTGATGCTATAAACTCCTACTGTCTGGCTTTAAGAACTGTGTGGATCAAGTCATTTGGAGAAGACCATGTCATGCCTAGAAAATCTGTTGTTAAAAGACTAGAAAATATTTTGACTGACTATAACAACAAAGTGGTTATAGAGTCTCAACGAAAAACACAGAAGAAAAAAAGTGCTGGTTCTCAAACCATCAGTAAGTCCATCCATGTCCTTAACAAGGAATGGAGATTTTCCGAAGTCCCAGTAAAGAAACATTCACGAAAGAAAGATAAAAAACTGTTGAACAATGATCTACTTGATATTGGCGTAAATATGGAAAGTGTCACTGGTCGGGAGCAAATATTTTATGAAGACCAGCTGAGGGCACATGAGTGTAGACTCAGTGAAGAAATAGACGAAGAATATGAATTAGAAATGGAAGCTAGGGCCCTAGAGAACACTGAAGCTGAAAAGGCTAAAGAATTAGAGCAGGCTGAAGCCGAGAAAGAAATTGAGCTTGAAAACTCATACATATTTGATGATTCATGTTATGAAGTTGTTCCAAAGAACAAGAGAAAATTGTTGTGTGAAAGTGGGCAAGCAAAATGTGATCAAGAAGTACAAGTGTCATTACTTGAACTTCCAAAGCTAGAAATATGAAAAGTGAGAAAGACGACTGAGGAAGTAAAAAATAGTGTTGCAACTGTGAGTGTCCGTGCTGGTTTGTCAGTACCAAAAGCTTGTATTGCTGTTCAAGCTGTTTGTGAAAAACTCTACAATCACAAATACTATTTGAGTCCACCACTGCCAACAATTGAAGAGGCTGATGAAACAACAGTCCCAACATCAAAGAGGCTAAGAACTTCAGATGACTATAAAGTGTATAAGGATGTGCTTCCTTTTGTCAAAACCGTTAATGAATACAAGCACAAAAAAGCTTTAGATAGAGAAATTCATGCTGCAGGCCTGCTTCTTGAAAAAGATGAGTCTACAAAATCTACATTGCACTTTGACTCTACTAGAAGATCTCGTATAGATGGTGAATGGCCAAGT
>OLMO02000286.1:17842037-17853738 GCA_900291935.2 Cassiopea xamachana | reverse complement strand
AAATTGAAAAAGGGAACCACTCCTTAAATCCTTTCTCTGTTCAAAAAAATCTGTGGTTGTTGATGTCGTCATTCCTGCCCTCCTTACATTAGTTGCAAGAGATGGTGATGGCAAAACTACATCTTTGGCAGATGAGTTCAGTCTAGTTCTAGAGGAAGATGGTGTGTATAAAAGTTACAGTTTGTACAAAGAAAGAAGGTTTGCTCAAATGGGTTATTCAGCTGGAGCTATTTTTGACTGTTTACCACAGTTTCAGAAACTGTTGGATAGAACTTCAAAAAACAACTTGCTTGTTCGTGCCTGCAAAATCTACCTGGAAAGTTCTTTCATCACTGCTTCATTGAAAGTTTTGTCAAATTGCACCTATTATGTGACAATGCCATTTTTGAATCTTGTTGAATGTTGTGATCAAACACAGTTGGTTGAACTTCTGCCTCAGCTTTACTCAGATCTACATGATGGAAAGTGTGAGAGTGAAGCACTGCTTGCCTATAGAGTTCCTTGGACCCATGTAAAAATTAATGATCACATGTTAACTTCTGAATTAGAATTACTCATGATGAAAGAAATGTGCATTACAGCTTCAGCCAGCCTGAAACTTCAATGTTCCAGGGAATACTGGGATGAAGAAGGTGACAAGAGGGCCACAGCTATCCATGAATTATCAAGAGAGGTGCAAAAAAATCTGCCCACAGAAAATTTAGTCACAGAGAGATACCTTGCACATTTTGGAGCACTTGCCTCCCAGTCTGCCAAACATTCAAATCCCTTTTTTAAAGCAAAGCGGATCCGAGATAACTTGACACTATTTACTGAAGAAGATCCTCAGTATGACAACAAAAAAGCGTATTATAAGATACTGGATGAGATGGAGAGAAGTTGGACTGAAAAACAGAAGCAAACTTTGAAATAGAAGATTCAAGATTCAATGCTGAAGAAACAACGAGCAAATGATTTTATTGATGTCATTTTGAAGAAATGCAAAGAACATGGTGGTCCCGTCACCAGTATCTCGGAACTTAATCAATTGTGTCTAAAATATAATGACAATGACATCAAGAAGTACCTGAGACAGGAAATTCAATATCAAAATGCAGCACACAGAAGAGACAGCCAAGAAAGACCAGGTCTCTACAAAATTAACAACTTGACCAGTGAAGAATTGACTGAACAAATGGCTCTTCTACTTGCAACTGATGAGCAGGATAGTGGCATACTGTTCCACACAGAAGAGGAAATTGTGGACATTATATTAGACAGACATAGCAGTAACAGAAATGAACTTAGCACATCACATGACATAACAGTACCAGTAACAGGAAAGTCCTACGAATATCAAAAGCCTCTTGCAGTTGTTTGAGATCAAGGTGCTGGGAGAACATGGTATGTTGGATTCTTCATTGATGAAAATGATGACGGTACCATTCGAGTTGATCACATGGTGCAGCAGGGTGAAGACCAATCTGTTTGGATAAGACCTCGCCATGATGACATACAGGATGTAAGATATATTCAGATAATTCCATGTAGTTTGACTGGGGGCTGGGAAGTCACACGGAGGTCAGCTGTATTCAAACTGAAGAATGCTACAGAGATCAGCATGGTGTTTCAGCAACTATTTAATTAAATAAGAGGGTATTAAAGCCATAGTTGTTGTTGATTTAATTGTATTTTCCTGTTTTTTCTGCTAATAAGCACTATAATATTCTTAGAGCAAACAAATACGTGAAAGCCAGCTATTTTCCAATATACTGGGGCTTCTTAAGTGAAAACAAACCCAAAATTAGTCATTTTTGGGAGTTAATGTATTAATATCATCAGAATAGCTACACTTTTGGATCATGAACCCCGAAAAACATAAAGTAAAAGTTTTCACGCATACACATTTGAATTACATCATAAAATTGACAAAATTGCCCTTTCTCCCAGGGTCGCATTTAGTTTTTTAGGGTGCAAACCTCCAAAAATTAAAATTTTTCAAAAATTCCTTTTTTTCATTTCCCCTGGCAACAAAACACATGCAAAGAACTTGGTGCAAAAGAAATCCAAGATTTTTGTCTCATATAGCCCACTCCTATTTAAACAATACAATTAGAAAACTCTACAAGAGATTATGCCATTGGGAGTGTCATCGGCATTACTATCCAAATGGCCCTTAAAGAAAACAACACAGATGCCAAGGATTATACCAAAATCCTACTGGCCTGTCACTAGAGAGAAGTAGATTAAATTAAATGTTCAGAAAAACTTACAAGATAGAGAAACTTGAAAGAATTGGATGAATATAGTAGATTTTGGTATAATCCTTGGCAACATAGATACATGATTGATACAAATAATAAGAATATATATAACTAATATTTAAAAAGTGATAGAGTGGAGGATGAGATAGATAGATTGCCCTAATTTGATATAAATGGTCCAATGAGAAATCCTCTGAAGCACAAATGAACTGAACTGTTGCTTCAAAAATTTGATGATTCTAGTGATAAGTAACTCTTTTATCACCACATCAAATAGTTTGCACAAGGTCTTGATTTAGTAAATCTAAGACACCATTTTATTAACGTACTTCATTAATCACAACAAGATCCGCTTTTGTTCACTATATGCATGACATTGCAGCAAGGAGGGCTCACTGTCCTTAATTCCATCATTCATCAGACACCTTGAATCAACTGTCTCAAAAGTTGTGATTAAAATTATGTGATTCTAGCTTACTTAGGCCAAATCTTAGCTGGGTCAGAATGGCAAGATCTTTTGGATCATAAATTACATAGGTAGGTTTCTGGGTTGATTGGATGAGAGACAAGAGGTAATTATCTTATCTCAGGAGCAAGATCGTTCCATTTTGTTTAAAAAAATGAGTAGAAAATAGATCCAAAATGACCAGTTCTCGCAATTATTTGTCCAATAATAGCCTGATTTCGAAATTCCAAGAGCAAAAGCTGAAAATAGAAGTGCTGGGCCCTGGGTTTAGCTCTACATCACCACTTAAAAGACTGAAAAGTAACATTGCAAGGAGAGCAAGTGACATGTCTAACATAGTACATAAGCACACCTGTAACAGTTTGTGCATTCTATTCAGACACGATTATGTTACAAGAAAAAACACTCACTCCCATTAATACAGAAAGCTTGGTTATTTTATCAGAACAAAAACGGATAAGAAACCTAACATGAAAGTAGAGATGAGCATAAATATGCAAGAAACAATGATTCTCTGGGTGAATAAAGAGTAGCTGCAACAGGGAGCATTGGAACAGAGATGAAGACAAACATACAGCAAAAAAAAATATTCTAATTGTGAAGGAAAGAGTGGTGCAAATCCTACACATTCAAAGACTTTTTTACACATTTTGTATGGACGAGAATGAACAAGATCACCAATTGTTGAATGTCATAGTTCCAAATCAACCAGTATCAAAAGGAAAAGAAGCTCCTTACCACATTTATATATGGACTTATCATAGGAAAACTTGTAGCAAAAAATAAAGTTTTGCTTCTCATTACCTCCTCTGTGAATAAAAGAGCAACAACTAACAAGAAAATTAGCACATATAAAGCAAAACACAAAACAGGAACCTTGTGGGATTTCAAACATTGCCAATAGCAGGTTGCTTTGAGATCCTGTGAGCATACCTTTTTGCTGAACAATATAGCAGATCAGAAATAATATATTTCTTATTAATGGTGGTAGCTTTTCGCTTAGTGGCTCACTCTATATTTCAGTAGGTTGAAGGAGCTACAGATGAGCCTAACTGTAAACATTTGCTGTTTCAGCATGGAATTGCCTATAATGTGTACTATTGTTCATTGAAGCCTCCCAGTTAGCACTAAAAGTTCAACTAAGTCAGCATGAAACTGATCCTTGACTCCATCATAACCTGGAAAATAGTTAACATCAATAATTCCATAATTACCTGTCTCTTTGTCAACAATGATGTCAATGCCCAAAAGTGTAAATTCAAATTGAAGCTTTAGTCTTGCCAACAGTTCAACTACAACATCTCTCTCTATCAATGATGCATCATTGTTCACAACCTCAAATGCTGGCTTCTGTTCTGAACCGTATACATGAAGTGGTGATGATTTACCACGCTTTGATATGTTACTGCTATTGAAATGTACTGATGCAAAACTCCCAGCAGTCAAATCTCTAATTGAAGGCCTTTTGCAAATATAATATTTTTCACCAACTGTGTAAATCTTCAACATATATCCATTATGATTGTGAAATTGTTGCAGGAAACAGGGCTTTTTTAGATCAACCAGACCATTTTCACTAAATATAATGGACATATCATGGGCCTCTTTGCCAGCACTTGCTCCCATAATGTGTTTCATTATTAGCGGATAACGCAGATTGTTTTTGGCAAGGACAGTTTTTATTGATGCTGTGTCTTGACATGAAGAGTCAATTGAGCAAAACCTGGGAACAAATACTGCCCTATTGACACTACTGCTTTTAAATTCACACTTCTTCACGGATGACATGGTCAAGTACCTATCAGCTAGTATCGTACAGGTGGTAATAGGGTCAAGGAGCTTAATTTCTTTATGTTGATTGATGAATGCAATGAACTTTTCCAAGAATGCATTACCCTTTTGAATGTCTTCATTTCTGAATTCCAATATTTTGTGTAATACTACATCAAATGGACCCTGCTCTTCTATAGAACTTTCAAGGTTTATATCAATCAAATTGATAGTGTGGCTTTCACACAACGTAGAAATTGCGCGTGGCAAATTAAGCTTCTTTCTTTTTGACTCAGTAATACAAATACCAACCTGTAGAGTCATCTTCTCAAATAGGAGGTATAAAATGTTCCTGAATTCGGAACATTACCGACCAGTTTGTACCGTTTCAGTTTGGGAATGAGGCTATTGCACTATGGCATTTTGAAGTAGTGCGGTATGATGGAAGTAGATGCCATTGCAGCAACGGGGCAGCTTTCTCCTGTGAAGCACCATGGCTCGCTCTTTTAGTGACCACCCGCTTTGTTTGTCGCAGCCAATGACAATCGATTGCTATATATTTAGGATTGAACTACACATGTGTAGATAGAGCATTCTCTGAAGTGATATTGTACTAAAAGATGAACATGTCCCCTTTGGAAGAGAACAGAGGGGGCTGCCCTTCTCCTGCCCCCAACATAGGTGTCTCTGCATGGCCATTACAGGGGGGTGCTCTCTCCTCGATTAGTCTATCTATTGAAGGGGCTCCTCCTTTAAGACATTTCTACATACAAATCTCCTGGGCTCTTCCAATATCATAATATCTCTTAGTTTGTTTGAAATATCGTCTTTCTTACTCAATATTGATTTAAGGTATATATTTTTTATAGTCTGTTGTCATTTAAGATTTGTATGTGTGGAATTTTAAAAATGAAATGAACTTGAACTCAGGGCACTTTTTAAGGACGTTTCACTGGTGGGGTATTTAAGAAAAGGGCACTTTGGATAAAGGCAGAATCTGCAGATCAACAGGCTTTCAAAAGCACTCTATAGACCAGTGGCTCCCAAACTATTTTACATGGTGGTTCCTTGCTACATGCTTTTTCAACTTGCAGTCTCTGTACAAGAGGTGGCTTCAAAATATGCGTGGCCGCTAGAAATTATTTTATGCCACATCACTAGCTTCCCAGGAAATTCAACGAAGTACCTTTGTCTGTTGCAGAGCTATCATTTTTAATTTGGAAGCCCAGCTCTGTAGGCCTGTCCTTATGAATGTTAGTAAATGAAAAAAAATAAACACCTCTACCAAAAGCCACGGCTCGAAGAGAAAAAGAATGGTCCGGGGGCTGAGCTCCCATGAAAATTTTTCAAGTTACCCCCTTAACTTTGGCTTAGAATGCATCTCCCAATATCAAGAATGGTATGGGCAACATGGAATTATGATAGCTTGTGGCAACTTTTTACAAGACATGGTGCTTGTAAGAAAGTATCTTGGTCAGATATCATTGAATTTGAGGCAAACTGTATCCAAATTGATTTTCTTTAATACTCTCTTTTATCCGCGGATAATTATGCCATTGGAAAGTAAACCAAGTAGTAATAAATATACCTTCAAAGACAAATACCCACAGAGTTTGAAGGCATGAGAGTGTCGAGTTGTCACGGTTTTTAGCTTGCGTTAAAAAGGACCTAAAGGTCTACAACTTCCAAGTTTCAGAAGCTTCTCGCAGTCCGTCGAAACCCTTTAGGGTCCCCTGGGGGACCGCGGACCACAGTTTGGGAACCACTAGAATAGGCCACAGAGCAAGCAAACTTATTGCTAGTTTATCACTGAAAGTGCCCATCTCGACCTTCGTGAATGACAGGGGAATCAACTATAGAAGCAGCAGTTCCAAGAGAAATGAAGTGAGATTTAAAATCTTTTTTCATCCACAAATTTTTCAAATAAGGCAAAATCTAAAATTCACTGAATCATAAGGACACTTAAGTGGTGGGGCAAACATTTTCCACTAGTGGGGCAATGAGAGGGTCTGGTGGTGAATTCCCACCACTTTATATGTTTCAAATGCCTTGCTTGAACTTGAACTTGAATACGCGTTTTTTTTATAAGAAAACAACAATTTTGCTTGAGCCTCAATTTTCTTAGCTTTTCCCGAAATGGAGACTGAGATTCTATTAAATTGTCCTTAACTTTTTCTGAAGTCTGAATTGGCTAAAATGGGTTAAAACACTGCACGCTTGAATTTGAAATCTATCTTTAACATTTTGGGTGAAATAATGACGAAATATCGATTTTTGGCCAATAAAAACGCTTACTTTTGGAAATTGAGCCTCGTCATTTTCTTACGATTTTTACGATTTCAGCCTCATCTTCTCATAAACTTTTTCCTTATAAAAAAAACGTGTAGCCTGACGACAGAGTACGCCCAGCTGGCGCTAGGAAGGAGCACTGCACAGTTTGTCAAAAATATTCAGATAAATAGCAGGGGTTGTAAGTTTATGCAAAGATGTGTTGATGGTGATGATGAATAGATAGTTGTGGTTATGAATCGGAGAAGTTATTAACCTACTGTAATACAAAAGATTGTAGATGAATTTACAGATGAAAATTCGGTTGCCTCCAATTCATTTCGCTATTAGTGATAATTGCCATCCCTCCATTAGTTGTATGCGAAGCGTTACAACACGCAGGAATATAGACGACGAACTTTTTTCAACTTGATCCAAACTGCATTCGTGGAGTAGCGCTGGTCACTTTGACTGTCATGCAGAAACGAGACGCTACCTTGAAAGACCTTTGTTTCTAATGTAGGCTGAGCATTGCCGTATGGAGATGTTTTTTGCATACAAGAAGCTGTTAGTGGTCTGTTTAATTCTCCATGGCCGTAGTGGCCTAATAAGAATTCGTGCAGTTAGTACTAATTGGGAAACATCACAAAATGGCTCGATTCATCGTCAAAGAAGAGGTGTAGGCTCTAAAGATGCTAGTTATATCAAGGCACCAGAGAAAGAAGTTGTTTTAGGCTTGCTCATTCCATACAACGTAACTGATGAAGCAGGCATTAGCGGGTATAGTGGAGGACAGTATTATGCAGCTGCGTTTATGTTAGCCATCGAAGATATAAACAATCGAACAGACCTATTATCAAATGTCAAACTACGATATGTTTGGAACGATACTAGGTGTTTAGTCGATTTGGCAATTAAAAGCCAAATCTGGCAGCATTGTTCTTTTAGAAGCTCAGAACGAACTGGTGTTGATGCGTTTATTGGAACTGGCTGCAAGTGTACAACAGCTGTGAGAAATGCAGTTGCCATGAATCTTCCAATTATATCACATGTAAGTATAGCCCTACTACATTCAAATCAGGTGCTAATTTTAGTCAGTGAATAATTCTTAATGATTTATGGTGTACATTTATACCTCGATTCACACTTACATTTTAAAGCAGTGTTTTCCAACCATACTTACTCCTGAAGTAGTTTTCCTTTGACTTCGCCCCTAGAACAAGCACGCTAGAGCCGGGGGCTGGGGGCTGCAGCCCCGAATTTTTAGCAAACATATGATGTCACAATATAGGCATTCACTCCACAGTGATCCAAGCCTAGAAAGAAATAGGAAAAAGTGAAGTTGTCGCAATGGCTTAGCAAAAAGTTGATAATTAAAGGATGCTAGTTGACTATATTCAGATTCATATTCAAAGTTCAGTGAAATTCACAACTTTCAATTTAATACCATTTCCTGTTACATTCTAAACAACAACAAGAAAAGCTTTATTTTTCAATTCCTTCCTTTTTCAATATCTCACCTAGCAATGTCTCATTTTCAAAACTATTTTTTCACTTTATAGATAAAAGCTTCTAGTTATCTTGGGAAGCAAAGATGATGTTTAGCTGTTCCGCATACCTATTTTGAAAGAGGTTTTTGAACTTAGCATTTTTAAATACATAGGCACAAAAATGTCGGCTTTTTAAATTTAGAATTGAAAATGAAGAAACCATATCAAGTTACATCAAACAAACTGTAAATCCCTTCAACTGCAACATTTTGAAAAGTTACTCCCAAAAGGGCTTGTGAAAATTCATGCAGGGTGGGTCAATTAATTATCTTTTGAAAATATCAGTTTTCTCCATTGAATACTAAAGAAATGGAAATGGGGGGAGAGCATGTGAACATAATCCTTCCCATGGTCACATAAAGATCCGTTAAATATGCTTTGACTGATTTCCAGTAAATTACAGAGCAATTCTACAAAGAAAATGTTAGTGAAGTTGGTTGTGGCATTTAGTGTTCTTGGCTCAGAATGAAGTCATTTATAAAAAGGGCTGCAGCATAGTGTAGACTATCTTTAAGATAGGCACTATCAACTTTATAGCATGATATTTCAGATATACTTGCTTTAATCATATTGCAGCTGTCAGATTTCTTGAAAATGTCTGCAACAATTTTTGGTGCAGTGTCTTCTAGCTTGCCTTAAATATTATGCTTGTCATGAGAGATGAAGACTGACAATGATTCTACTGCATCTGATTTACAAAAGAGATATCCTCTAACTTGACATCTTCAAATTTCATACTTGCCACTTAACATAACAGTTTGAACCAAAGTTGACTTTGTCAAAAGCAATTTCTTCAGTTTCAATGCAAAGCTTGTCATGTGACAGGGTAATTTCTGGAGGTAAAAACCAATTTACTGGGTGGGACAATATTGAGGAATAGAGGATATTTCCCTCCTGTGTTTGTATTTTAAAGAAGACCCTGTATTTGGCAATGACTTCATTCTGAACCAAGAACACTAAATGCCACAACCAACTTCACTAACATTTTCTTTGTAGAATTGCTCTGTAATTTACTGGAAATCAGTCAAAGCATATTTAACGGATCTTTATGTGACCATGGGAAGGATTATGTTCACATGCTCTCCCCCCATTTCCATTACTTTAGTATTCAATGGAGAAAACTGATATTTTCAAAAGATAATTAATTGACCCACCCTGCATGAATTTTCACAAGCCCTTTTGGGAGTAACTTTTCAAAATGTTGCAGTTGAAGGGATTTACAGTTTGTTTGATGTAACTTGATATGGTTTCTTCATTTTCAATTCTAAATTTAAAAAGCCGACATTTTTGTGCCTATGTATTTAAAAATGCTAAGTTCAAAAACCTCTTTCAAAATAGGTATGCGGAACAGCTAAACATTATCTTTGCTTCCCAAGATAACTAGAAGCTTTTATCTATAAAGTGAAAAAATAGTTTTGAAAATGAGACATTGCTAGGTGAGATATTGAAAAAGGAAGGAATTGAAAAATAAAGCTTTTTTGTTGTTGTTTAGAATGTAACAGGAAATGGTATTAAATTGAAAGCTGTTAATTTCACCAAACTTTGAATATGAATATCTTGGGACTCAGAGATCTGAATTTGATGAAACTTTTTCCCAAGAGGGTCAACCAGTATTCTTTACTTGTCAATGTTTTGTTAAGAAATTGTGACAACTTCACTTTTTCCCATTTCTTCCTTAATTTTGCACTTCTGGATCACAGTCCAATCCAATAAGAAATAGGATTTACTTTGTCTGTGTTAGAAGATCTCTTAACTTTGAAAAGTACAAATCCCAGGTCCACAAGGTCATTTGGAGGTAGATGCCTCAGGTATAAATTTGTCTAAGTGTCTCATAAAAGCTTTAGGTTGGGAGCTGATCTGTGCTCTTGGCCTCCTGACACTACGCATATTCTCAGTGCTTCAGAACTTGTCTCTCCATCATTTATCCAACAGAATATGTTCAAAGGGCTATTTTCTGAAGATTTATAAGTAGTGGCTCTAAGAATTTTTAGGAGCAATGTCTCATATGGCTTTTCACACATCTTTAGCTCCCTCGCTCAAAAACTTGCTCTAGCATGCTCTACTATCACAGATCTGCCAATTTCACTTTTCCCACACCAGCCCACCCAAACTGAACAGTACCATCTAAATAGGGCTCTATGCTGCCAGCTTTTGGCCCTGGCAAGGGTACTGTATTGCAATTTTAGACCTGAAACTCAAAACAGCTGGTGACCCCTGCCCAACAATATAGACTTTGTTCATGACTGTAGGAGAATAATAGAAAAATCAACACCCTTTTAATAAGAGGGTGCTTTTTGAACCCCATGTGCCCTGCACCCCTTGTTGGTAGCCCCAATTTTTGAGAGATAGCAGAAGTGGACTTAATGAAATATTCAAATATGCAGGCATTTTCACTATTGAAAGGCAGTATATATAGTTCATTTGCAAATTGAATTGTGACAATTTTTCATTTTATGCTTTAAACACGTAATAGCAGGCTTAATTGAAGTTGAGGTGTTGTTGGCAATATAGGCATTAATATTAACACTTCTCTGACACCCCCGTCAATCCTAGATTTGCCAACAGAAGCCAATATTTTAGAAATTTACCAGCAGCCTCTGAGGCCAGGGGGTGCCACAGCCCACAAACACCCTATAACGCCAGCCCTGATCATGTTTATCCAGATTTCCATTTAATCCCAACTTACCCTTTCTTCTGACTGACCTGTAATGTATGAAGTATACTGCATGTTTTGACTTTGAAGATAAAAAGCACATTTTATTTTATTTTTGACAAAGGGTTTCATGAATGCATGCATACAGCTTGTGGGATCAATTATATCCAACAAAGATAAGAGCCACTGAGCTAGGAGATGATGATTTAGCTTCAAATGCACTTTCAATCCATGATTATTCCTGCCCATCAAACCTTACTCACCTATTTTTATGTTTGTAGATGTGCCTTGACCCCCAGTTAGCAAATCGAACAATTTACCCAACATTTGCAAGAACTGTAGCCATGTACAAACATCTAGCACCAACTCTTATTTCATTATTTGATGCATTTAAGTGGAAAAGGGTTGCTGTTTTCATAGAGAGGAGTGCTCTGCATGAAGATGCAGCAGAGTATGTAGTTTGGAAAATGAAGCAAGAAAATATGACAATAGCAGTGAAGCACTACCTGCCAAGTCCACCTAATTATGTGCCAATGCTTAATGATAGTGATGAACTTGTCATCAAGATGAGGGATGCAAAGAGGAAAGCAAGAAGTAAGTAGTTTTATTTTGAATCAGGTTAGACCTTGTCATCATTACCAAAAGAATTTATTTTCGTAAGTACTGCAGTGATTTTCCATTTCAGGAACCTTCACCCTATTATATTCTGCCAATGTGTGTGTGTGTGTGTGTGTGTGTGTGTGTGTGTGTG
>OLMO02000286.1:17828652-17842014 GCA_900291935.2 Cassiopea xamachana | reverse complement strand
TGTGTGTGTGTGTGTGTGTGTAAGGCCGTGTCATTTGATGCATGCGACCATACGCGCCCACACATACACAAATCCAATTGCGCGTGCGATTGATCACACTTGCAAAAAGATATTCTTGACTGTTTTATATTGCTCTTGGATGTTTTATAGTGAATTCAAATTGCGATTTCGTCATTTTGAAAAGTAACAGCCTTCATATAGCTGTTATTTATGTAGGCGCTATGTGACTCCAGTTGGATATATTTAATGGAAAAAGAAGAACATAGTGCTGATAATTTTGGTGTAAAGCACAAATTATTGTGGATTTTACGATGGTACTTATTCTGTAAAGTAAGCTTTACTTAGCTCAGTAGCTACTCGTTTTAGCCTACTGTAAATAAATTGATCATATTCATTATTGTTTTTAAGGTATGATAGTGTATATTGGTGTACAAATTATATATGTGAAGTTTGAAAAAAATTATATTCTAGTATTTCCCAGCTTTTCGATACTCCTTTTATTAGGGTTGGCTGTGGCATTCTTCAGTGTGATTCCCTTAGCCCTCTCACCTTTAGCCTTTGCTTCAACACATTCGCTGTATCACTGCACAGAAATTCCATCAATTTGGCTTTAGCTTAAACTCTCTCTACCCTATACATTTTTTTCAGTTTGCAGATGATGCTGCTGTGATTACTGTCCTAGAAAATGATAATCAAATTTTACTAAACCATTGCACTCAGTGGTGCAAATGGGCAGGTATGATTATTAAGGGTTAATAAATGCCTCACATTTGGCATAAAGAAAGCAGCCACCTCTTCAATTCATTGCTTTCCCATGCTAATTTTAAATAATTCCTTGGTTCCAACTGTTGGAAAAAACATGTCATGTAATTACCTTGGTAGGTACTTCAATTTCAAAATGGATAATAGCGATCATATGTCAATTCTTCTTGACACTATCAATGGTCTGATACTCAAAACTGATTGCCTACCTTGCCACCCAAAAGCAAACTTCTTCTTTATTATCGTTTTGTGCTATCAAAACTTTCTTGGCATGACCATTGTGGATCTCAGCAAGACATGGGTGGTTTAAAAGTTGGACAGCGTAGTTTATAGGTTTGTGAGGCAGTGGCTAGAATTACCTATATGCGCAACTTTCAGCTCTTTAATCTTAAATACATCTAGATACGGCATCTTGAATACATCTAGATACTGTATTATAGGACTAAGTGAGACACACCTTGACAAAACTGTCTCTGACTCTGTAGCCTCTATCGAAGGTTATAGGCTTTTCCACAAGGACAGTGATTGTAATGGAGGAGGGGTTGCTATATAAGTCAAACAAAGTCTCCCTGAGGCAAAGCTCAAGATAATAAGTGATGAACTTGAGCTAATAGTGCTAGAGATATCCCATAGTAATTTTGCAAGGCGTTTCCATGTTATCTGTTGGTACCGTCCTCCAACTGCCTGCATTGACTATGCTGCATTTGAAGAATTAGAGAAAATTCTAAAGAGGCTAGAAACTGATGAGAAGGAAATAATTCTAATTGACGATACCAATTGTGACTTCAAAAATAACAAGAATGTAAACTCTAAGAAACTCAAATCAATCTACTCTGAATATCAACTCAAACAATTAATTAAGAGCTATACACGAGTTGCTATCACCACTACTGAACTTGGTGAACAGAAAGTAAGCAAGACCCTCATTGACCATTTCTCTTCCACTAATCCAAAGTATATCATAGAGGCAGATGCAATCGAGATAGGGATGGTTGGCCACTATCTAATTTGTGGTAGTCAGAAAATAAATGCCAGGTGACAGAAAGAACATATAAAAAGTCGCTGAATCCCATAACATGAAAAAACATGACAAAATACAATTCCATCAAGACCCGAACCAGATTGAGTGAGAAACTATCCTTGGTCCATACAGTAGCAATCCTGTAAACATAGCAGCCACGTTCCAGGGAATTTTCGAATGCATCTTAGACGTTCATGCTCCAGTATGGGAGAAAAGAATTCGTAACCAGTTCACCCCATGGCTTGCTGCCTCTCTAAAAAGCCAGATAATGAAAAAGAATATACTGAAGAGGGAGGTTGAAAAATCTCCTGAAAAGTGGCCTGCTTATAGAAAATTATGTAATAAGTAACAAAATAGATACGTGACACAATTAGGGATTATTATCGACAGCTTATTGATGAAAACATAGGGAATCCAAAAAAGTTGTTGGAAAGCCATTAACAAAGTATTAGGCAAAAAGGAGAATTCTGTGAAACTCTCAAGTGTGGAAATAGAGGGTAATTACTTCACTTGCGAACGTAATATACTGGAGGCCCTAAATCAACATTTTGTTTCAGTTGGCCCAAACCTGGCTAAGAAAATTGCTGCAAAACCAGGTGATGACTGTCTCCAAACTATCACATCAGAGCAGAAAGAAATGAAATTTAAGACAGTTAGCACTATGCACATTGTAAGTGAAATCAAGAAACTAAGAATCAGAAAAGCAGCTGGTCCTGATAACATACCCATAACAGTTGTCAAATTCCCAGGCTTAATACTGAACATGTGAAAAAGAGCTATCAATACTCTACTGCAAAAATTTGGAATACAATTTCAACTGATATTAGGGAGCTCCCAACTATTTGTCACTTCAAAAAGAAATTTAAGGAGTTCCTAAAGAGCTGATTGAAAATATGCTTGGCCACTTAGAAACACGACCACTTGGAAGAACAGCATCCTAGAATATAAATTTAGTTACCTACTCTTTTATTTCTATGTATTTAGACTATTGTAAATATTATCTACTTGGAATTTTGTGCATTATGATGTAAAATAAAAAAGCTGAAGGACAGAATCGTGTATACATAATATATAATCATATCATATCAATCTTATCTACCCTCCAGTAATGTTTATTGAATGCCAAACTATTGTATAAACTGGTTTGAAATCTTCTTAAATCCCAAAATCAAATCACTTTGGGCGGATACAAGCTATGGCACAAGTCTTCAGTGCGACCAGTCCTCATTGTTGGTCCCCTCGTAGTCAAGGATGGAAGCTCCTATACTTGTGCTGCTCTGTCATGTCCCCAGAGGTGGCTGTGGAGGCTGAGATGTGAGTGAAATCTCCTAGGGCAGCAAGGGCATTGAATAGGCAGTTCTTGCTCATTAATAGTGGCTAGTCACTGTTTTCATCTCTTCCTCTCAAGCTCAGCCTTCTTTCTCCGGTTTGACTTGAGGGTGCTGCAGGCTTCATTAGAGAGACTGCACAAGCTGGGTCAATCAGCCACAAGTGCTTCAATGTTGCAGGGGTCCAGCTGGCAGGCTTTGAGACTTGATGTCAGTAAATCCTTTTATCGCTTGGTTGGAGGTCTGCGGTGTCTTAAACCAATGGGTAGTTCAGAATGGTAGACCTGTTTGGGGGTTCTATTTGATGGCATTCTCATAACATGACCAAACCATCGAAGCTGATGATGAATGATGGTTGCTTCGATGCTGGTTGACTGGGCCCGTTCAAGGACTTTGGTGTTTGTCTTTTGCTCCTCCCACAACATTTTGAGAATGTTGTGGAGTTTCCATTGATGGAATCGCTTGAGGGTTTTCAGATGGCGACGGTACATGGTCCAGGTTTTGCTTGCATATAAAAGCATGCTGATAACGACTGTGCGGTAAACAGTGAGTTTGGTGCTGGCATGTAGGTTTTGGTTGGCAAAGACTCAATTGTATAGTCTTCCGTATGCCGTATGGGCGATGCGAACGCATTTTTCTTCATCAATGGTACCGTTATTTGAAAGAAGGCTTCCAAGATACTGGAAGTTGTTAACTTTTTCCAAGTCAGTTCCATCAGTGGTAATGGGGTTATCCTCAGGTGGACTGAGAAGAGAGCCGAGATGGAGTGTCTTGGTTTTCTTCTTGTTCACAGTTAGGCCAAAGGCTGAGTATGCATCAACCCAGCAATTGGGGACTTGTTGTAGACGGTTTACTGAGTGACAAGGTACCACGTTGTCATCAGCATACTGTAGATCATTCACAGAGATATTTTGACATCAGGATTTGGTGCGTAATCAACTGGTGTTGAAGACATTCCCATCAAGTCTCGAAGAGATGACAACATCAGTGTTTGCATAAAGAAGACTGCAAGGACACAACCCTGTTTCACACCAGTTTGAATAGGAAACAATGGTGATGTTGTACCGCGGTGGAGGACTTGACCGGTCATGCCGTCATGTAGTTCTTGCATGACTGTGATGAACTGTGGTGGAAGACTGAACTTAGCGAGAATTTTCCATAGGGTTGGTCTGCAGATGCTATCAAAAGCTTTCTGAAGATCGTAGAAGATTAGGTGTAGAGGAACACAATGTTCTTTGGACTTCTCCAGCAGTTGGCGGGCTACAAAAATCATATTGATGGTGCCACGATTTGGTCAGAAACTGCCTTGAGTTTCGGGAAGAATTTCCTCTACAATTGGATGAAGACGTCGTAGCAGAATAGTGGTGAAGACTTTTCCCGCTGTGGATAGTAGGGAGATGCCCCGGTAGTTGCCACAATCTGATTTGTCTCCCTTCTTGAATATTTTGACAATCAAAGTGTTTTTGAAGTCGATGGGTAGTGATTTTTTCTCCCATATGTTCAAGAAGATATTGTGTAGTAGTGGACCAAGGATGTGGATACCACACTTCAAAACTTCGGCTGGAATGCTGTCTTCACCTGGTGATTTGTTGTTCTTCAGCAGTCTGATGGCACTTATCACTTCATCTAGTGACGGTGGAGAGTCCAGTTCATATTGAATGGGCTGTTGTTCAATGCCGTCAAGAGCGGTTTCATTGACGGTTCAGCAGCTGATGAAAATGTTCTGTCCAACGCTGAAGGATCAATACAACTATGGCACAAATCTTCAGTATGACCAGTACCAGAATACTAAACAAGTCTTGAAGGTTGTTTAGTACAAGCATGAAGATCGCATCAAAAATACAATCCTTTCTCAAGGCTTGGTTATCTCATCTATTTTGGAATGTTCATGTCAAAGAACAACAATCATTTGGTCAATTGTTCAACAAAACCTGTCGAGAAATATTTTCAATTTTTCTTTAAAATATCTCAATATCGCTGTTCCAACTCGGAAAAATCTTTGCAAATGGCACATTTCCCAACTGCCAGCATGTTCATTATGCCTTCAATCAGAAACTTTGCAGCACGTTAATATCTAGTTGTAACTAGTACCTCGAGGAGGGAAATGCACTTGGCGCCACAACTCTTTCCTACTTTTCCTTGCTACTGCAGTTTCATCTCTTAACCAATGCTCAGTTTATGCCGATTTGTCCTCTTTCATGTCTCCGTCTTTGATTACTGGTGACTCCCTTGGTCCCGAACTGTTACGCACTGGGAATAGCGTACTCTACATTCTTCAACTCACACTAGGTTTCAAGAAAAATATTCAGGCAAACAATGTAAGGAATGCCACTAAGTATACTCCACTTCTTTAATTAACTGCAGTCGCCAATTTATGGTCTTCAACGATAATTTTATATTTGGACATGACGCTCATTGCTTCTCTGCCTATTGCACGACTTCAATCAAGCATCTATTGTTTGTATGCCAAAAGCGAACTACTTTAATCCGTGATGACAGAATTTTCCAAACTAACCACCTCCATGAGATGCTCATTTCTAGCAACCGACTCCTTTCACATACGCTTAAGCACTTTTCTTGCATTTTTGACCTAATATACTGGGGTGCTAATTCGTTTAACTGTCAAAACATCGGTAGGCATGCAAGTTTAAGCATGTAGTCTATTTGGCCAGGGCTGATTTCTAAAGGGTCTCAGGGGGGCGGAGCCCCCTTGTTAAAATTTCTGCTCATATTGGGGGGCTCAACCCTCTAAACCTCTTGCATTGGCTTGGCTTTTCAGAGTTTATCGGCCTTGCTTCCAAAGTGCTATGATAAATTGTGCACTGCTATATGACTATTGAGGCATTTCTTATTGTTGACTATACTATATCAGTATAAAACTAAATTATCATGTTTCCATCTTTGAAGATATGGGCGTGGTTGTGCCTAGAGCCCCCCCCCTCCTTGTTACCACCGTTTAATTATAGGGAAATTTGCATAATACGTTAGTCGAATGTCAACAGTCAAGTATTGCGGAGTAGTGATTTGTTTCTATGGCGACATGATGTTATTAGTTTATTACGTATCAGAACTAGCTTTAATCATGCGAAGTTCTCTATATTTAAACGATGGTATTATATATTCTTATATTATCCCCTGATGAGTGGGCAACCACGCGACAGGCTTGTAGGGATGAAATGGTAGTTTAATTTGCCTTTTCTATTACTTTGTACAGCTCTGCCACCCAGTTATTGAGCACTGTATCGCGGACTTCAACGCTACACTGTACTATCTATCTATATATATATATATATATATATATATATATATATATATATATATATATATATATATATATATATATATATATATATATATATATATATATATATATATATATATATATATATATATATATATATATATATATATATATATATATATATATATATATATATATATTTATGAGAAATCTGACGCAAAGAGACGACAATAATTTTCAGTTTGCTAAACATGTTTCGGATATTGCTTTATCCATCTTCAGTTGCTAAACTAAATTGTTAAATAGAACACACTAATAAACGTTGCAAAATCAATAGAAGGTGTAACGAAAAATAAAAATTCGAATAATCAAGAGAGCGAAAATCGTTGAAAGGGCTAGAATGTTAAGGATAAATTGTAGTGCTTGACCTGTTTGTTTAAATTGGGCCCCTCCCACAAAATATGCAAAGCCTCTTTAACTTTAAGTTGATGGCATGTTTTAGCCGAGTCGATAACTTTAAAGCAGCTCTCATCACAAGAATCTTTATATGTTTTAGAACTTTGCAGGTGTTTGTAAACGTGTGAATTTTTATCTATGAAAAGATGCTCTCGAACTCTAGTTGAAATATGTCGGCACGTTTAACCAACATACACGGAATTACATCCCGCACACGTAAATTTATAGACAACACAAGAATGGAGCGATTTAGGCATAAGAGTCTCTAACTTTCATCAAGTTTTTTATCTTAAAGGAGGAAAATGCTAATTCAATTGTGAGATTACTGCAATATCTTTTGATTAATGTACGAAATTTACACTGGGCAAAATTGGAAAAAGGAAGGTATGGTAGCTTGAAGTAGAGAGTATTATTATTATCAGATTGTATAGAATTACCATTATTGTCAAGATATGTTTTAACTGCCCTATTTATTAAATATTCAGGAAATTGATTTCTTTTGAAGATGTGTGTGAGCTTTTTGATATCATTATTAAATGAAAGTAGAGAATTATTTATTTTTTAAGCTCCATCCATTAGAGTACGGATGAGCCCTTCTTTGTAGGAGAAGGAAGTATAGCTGAAGAAATTAGTGAGCAATCCATTAAGTCTTTTTCCGATAGGTTGAAGGTTTGAGAGAAAAAGGATCATTATTATCAATACACACATCAAGGAAAGCCAGGACCTTGTTGGTTTCTTTTTCTATAGTGAATTTGATATTAGGATGTTGTGAGTTAATAAAGTCAAAAAATATATCAACATATATAAGTCAACATATCGGTGATAGAAGAGATTAGAAGGACCTTGATAGTTTTTGAGCCATATATTTTCATTATGCCCAAAGAATAGGTTAGAATAGAATAGACTAAATTTTGGAAGAATGAATATATATATATATATATATATATATATATATATATATATATATATATATATATATATATATATATATATATATATATATATATATATATATATATATATATATATATATTTATTTATTTATTTATTTATTTATTTATTTATATATATATATATATATATACAAATACCTGGTAGCTTTAACAATTTAGCAATAACAGTATATTGTAAATAGATCTCCTGCATTTGCATATAAATTTACTCTCTCTCTCACTCTTTT
Source organism: Cassiopea xamachana (assembly GCA_900291935.2). Classification (NCBI taxonomy): domain Eukaryota; kingdom Metazoa; phylum Cnidaria; class Scyphozoa; order Rhizostomeae; family Cassiopeidae; genus Cassiopea; species Cassiopea xamachana. The sequence continues at coordinate 17,834,026 of OLMO02000286.1, read as the reverse complement.
TTGTAGTCATCTTGTTTCTAACAAGTTATCCAATAGCAAGAGAGGCCCTTTATGTTGCATTTACTGAAAGTATGATTAATGGTGAATATGCATTTATTGTTTGCATGAAAGATGTGGATGAAGTTAAGAGAAACCTTAAACATCAGTTCAAATGGTACATTTCACACTTTACTCAAACTCTGCACACATCTTTAGATGCAAAGAAAGCCTTAGAAGCAGCTCTTATTCTTGCTCCCAAGCTTCCTGAAGCAAAATACAGCAAGTTCATTCACAGGCTTAAAACAGCTATGGGAATGGCACCTTTCTTTTCCAATACCTACATTGGAAAGGTTAATGGAACTCATATGGAGAAGTCTCAAAGTGCGGTAAGTTATTGTCTGTTTGCGGACCTCTCAATTAGATGCAGTCAATCAATTCTCAATCAGTTCAGCACTACCATTGAGCAGGACTTATTGTTTGTCAGTAGAGTTCCTCAAATTTTACTCGGAATTGTAGATAATAGCAGGCTTGCTAGGGTAAGATCTTACCAAACTGGCAGACTTTTGCACTCTGGTAGAATGTGGCACTCCTAGGTTTTGGGAGGGGTGCTTTCAATGCATCTCATCTCACACTCCATTTCAGTTAGACATTTTTATCAAAATCCTCCTGGTGCTGCATCAATATAGGAGTAGACTATCGGATTAGCCCTGTGTCAATTTGCCAGCTTTGTGAATTTTGATGTAGCAACTGATAGATGCAGGCCCTGAAATGGCCAAACATTTGGTACTTGATTGACCAATCTCCTGAATTCAACAAGTTGATTGACCAATCTCCTGAATTCAACAAGTTGCTTGATCAAGCTCTTAGAATGCTTTAGTACTTTTAAAGAAATGAGACTAAAAAATATTGTTTTCAGGATATCTTTATAAGTTTACACAATAGATACAACCTTTTATGTGGCTCAAAGATATGAGCAAAATGTCGAAGGGAAATTAAAGTTTGCTAGAAATTTTTATGAATCTTTCTGTTAATCTCTTTTACATTCCTTCATATTCTTATTCATTATTTGTCATTGGTTTGCTACCAGAATGTTTTGATACTAATTAAGACCAACTTACATACATATAGATCTAAAAAAGTTTTACAACAATGAAGTACAAAAAACGGAAAGGAAGGGCTAGTATTATGTATCAAACATTAAATTACTGGTATACTATATATCACAGTGATAACTCCATTTTGATTATGTAATGCATTTAACAGAGAAAGCACAAAATATTTTGATATATTAATATTATTTTTAATATTATTTTTTAAAATAATATTATTTTTTGCGTTTAGAAAGTACTAGATCTTGGATGGAGCACCAATTGCATCCACTGAACTATTGGAAAATTAAAAAATGTACACTTGCTAAATTCTTTTATATAACCAATGCTACTAAGTACTTAATACCAGACGTAACTTCTCCGAAAATAGATTACAGTTGTGTACAAAGTTTTTACTTTCAGAGTGCAATCTCAGCTTCTGCAGTGGACTGATAACAGTTGACTGCTACAAATCTGTTCTTGCCAATCATAGATATTAATGCCCCTGTAGATATAGGGAGCACATGGAAATTAATTTGTTATAGGGAAAAGCATAAATTATTAGAATTTAGCTGGTAGAACCTCCCATAATGCTAAAAACGTGTGGGAACCAGTCAAAAAATTGTGAATGGGGGATAAATTTTTAATGTTTCCTTCCTCAATAACTTACAACTTTTATACACAGAAAAATCAATGGAAATTACAGGGGTGTTCAATTGTCACTTGGGCAACCAAAAAGTAACCTAGTAGTGTTACTTGGTGACTTAGTAACTGAAAAGAATAACAAAAACTGACCTAACAATAATGTATCATTGCATAGAGAATGGTGAAGCGTATGTTTGAAAAGTCAAGACATTGTTTGAAGATGTATTATATTTATTTCTTGAATGATTTGATATTTTTTTGAGTGATTCATAAGAGAGAACTGCGTGACTCAAGTTGTACAATTAGTTTTATTTATAGATTTCATAAGTTTGTCTTTCCAGCTATACATTATAAACAATCACAATAGTGGCCAAAATAGTACAAAAAGTACCAAATGGGTGACAGAGTTACCGTAATGCTTCGGTTAGCGGCTTCCTTCTTTTTAACGCCCCTTCGAATAGCGGCCGCCCTAAAATATCAAACAATTTAATAAACCCGTTTAATTTTAGCATTAAGGTACCTAAATTGAAAAGTAACTGAAAAGTGACCTAATATCACACAACTACCAAAGCGTAACAAAAAAGTTGCTATTCACATTTTGATTGCTCTAATGATCATTTTGCTACCATAGGCCCTATATTAGCCAGTGGGATACAGAATGAGGCTACAAATGACAATCTGCAGCAAGAGTGTTAAAGTTGTGGTCCGCAGAGCAATGTTGTGCAGCCCCCACTTGAAAAGAAAATATAATATTTGTATGGTCTGCTGTATGCAAATATAATTATACATATAAATTTTACAATTACACCACAGACATATACACAAGGTCGATACCATGGGGGACAAACAGCTATGACTATCCCATGGCCTGTACATAGAAAAATCACACTACATTAAATAAATATTCTTTTAAAAATAATTTAAAGGAAAGGAGATGAAAGAAACAAGGAATGAAAATTAATCTTAGGGGCGTTGTGGCCAAGCAAGGGGCTTGGAGAAATTTGATTCGTTTTGACATAAAACCAAGGGGATTTGGAATGTTTAGATTTAATGGATGGTACCCAAAATGGAACGTGATGCCCTAACTACAGATGGGATCACCCAGCTCTATTACTTGAAGCCACAACGCCTCATGATTTACCAGAAAAGAAGTACAGATAGGTGCCATTGTATTGGATAGTAAGCACTGAAATCATTTAAGAGCGTTCAGTGGCTTGAACGAATTTAAGGGTTGCCTCAAGTAACTTTTTATTAGTCTCAAAGGTTAAACTCTCGTCGCCATAAAACATATAAATATATTTTGAATGGCGATGAGAGTTTAACCTTTGAGACTAATAAAAAAGTAGCGCATCATTTGAGAGAGTGGAAAATCCATGGGGTAGCAATATTGCACTAACTCTGTTGAGAAGATCATACCTAGGTACCTCATAAGAATTCTGTCCTTGCCCCTGCTCAAAGCTAGGGTAGGATATTTGAGGATATTTTTAGCAATTTATTTCAAAATACTCATTGGCTACTACAAAGTTGATGCAAGAAGTTTCAAAATGGGGAAGAATCGGTCTTAATGCTATGAATCATTTAAGGCAGTTTGGATGCATACAACCCCCCTCCCCCATTTTATTGATTTTCGGTATGGCGGCACTTCAGTAAATGTCTAAAATGCAACAGTGAGTTGTTCTCATTTCTATTTTTCTTTGAAGTGGTTGTCATAGCAATCTCGCCTGGATGACACACTCATTTCACTTGAACATGCATGTCTCACAATCCATTGGAGGCAAAGATTTACTTTTTTCAGGCAGCTGGCAAGAATTTCTTCTCTTAAAATTACTTCAACTGTAACATAAGAATACTTTACTTATTTCGAAAATTTTCTATAGCGCTTTCAGCATATAGCACCAACTAAAAGAAATTGATCAAGTTCCAATACTTTTACACCTTTTCCCAACTCCTTTAATTTATGTTGATTTTTATGCTTATTATTTCAGCCACCACTTTGGGGAGCTAGAGCATACGATGCTGTTCAACTGTATGCTCTTGGGTTGAACAAAACATTGCAGCAAGGCAAACATGTACGTGATGGAAGAGCTCTCATAAACAATATACGCTCAACAACTTTCCGGAGTACGTCCTTTAAAGTTTTACCGTTATATGTTGATACTTCTTGAGCATTATTGATTCCTCGTATAAAAATGGCTTTGTCTGTTTTTCACTACTTTCTTCTTAATTAGTTTATGATCACTTTTTCTTCTAACAAATCTTTTCTCGTATGTCATCAATAGCCAACCATAGCTTTTTGATGTTTTTATAATGCCTTGTTTTATGTTGGTTGTCATGATGAAATGCTAACCAATATTTACATTATTCTAACTTGGAAAATTTATCAGTGTCAAATGAATATTACACTTTAGGTATTCTTGGACACGACATTTTTGTTGATGAAAATGGAGAAGTTGGACTTAATTATACCGTATTGGAGAAAAGAGGAAAACGTAACCATTTCATTCCTACTATATTTTCGAGTAATCTTTTGAGCCTTAAATTTTATCGAAGGTTCGTAGTTCTGCATCCACCAATAAATGAACACAGAAGTAGGATTGTTCCAAGGAAATCAGCTGGGTAGAGCATTTATCAGTTGTTTTAATGTAGTAGGTGTCCCATTTTCAGAGTGATTGGTTAAATTTGCTTCAGTAAATATTGTATGATGCTATAACAGATATATAAAAACAATTTAATTGGCCTTCCCGTCTCTTTCATAGCCAATTCAATTCGCATGTACTTGAATGGTGTAGTGGGCAGAGACATCAAAGGTTTTGCAAGTTCTGAAATGACTGTCTTACTACTTGGATATCTCCGCCGCTTTTTTCTATTTGCTGCCAAAAGAATAAATGCAATTGATCCCCAGTTTTTAGGTTTATGTAGGTAAAGTTCAGCCAGGCTGTGGGCGGAGGACTATTTTCAGGCGTTTGCATGGCTTAAATGGCTGTATAATTTAGGCTTTAAGCAAAGTTTTGTTCATGTTATCAAATACTGATTCACCCAATTTTAGAAATCATCCACTTAAGATCTCTGCTATTAGAAATACCTTCCACATTATTCTATAGATTGCCTCTTGCTTTAGGCGTTGAAAAGATTGGTGAATTTGTTCTTGAGCATCCTGTCGATAAAAATACTTCCAAAGTTAAAAGAAAAGTGAAATTGGTTCTTTCTAAAAAAATTATGTGGCCTGGTGATGGTACTGTCCCACGCGATAGCCCAAAGTGTGGGTTCGAAGGAGAAAAATGCCTTCCAGATCCACAGCAGAAGGAAGATAAAGGTGCAGTTAAGTTTCTTGTTCATTTTAGCTGCAAGTAATGCATGAAAACAATGAGACATGACAGCAGACATTCAGTTAGGGTATATATATATATATATATATATATATATATATATATATATATATATATATATATATATATATATATATATATATATATATATTATTTCTTTATATATATATTTATATATATATGTATTATATATATTTATATATTATTTATATTTATACATGTATATATGTATATATATGTATGTGTGTGTGTATAAATCTCTATCATGTGTCTGTCTACATACATACATACATATAAATATATATATATATATATAGATATATATATATATATATA
>OLMO02000286.1:17800885-17813345 GCA_900291935.2 Cassiopea xamachana | reverse complement strand
CATGTCAATTCCCCTGTATCATTTCCTTCGCAGTTTCTTTCAGTTGAAGGGTTGTTTTGATAGTGAAACTAGATTGTATGATACTTTAGATATTTTGAATTTGAATTGAATTTAGAGATTATCAGTGGCGTCCAAACTTTCCGTTTTATCATGAGACATCTCTGATCAAATATTTTGGGCATAGTGATTATACATTAGTGGGGTGAGTGGAGTAAAGTAAACAACAACGACAGCAACAACATTCTTTTTGCAAGAAACTGACTTTTAAGCAATCTAGACGACATAAAATTTGAGAAACTNTTTTAGACTTAAAAGGAAACAGCTAAGAAACTTTAGACACATGGTACATATAAAGCTGTTAGCTAGTTCAACATAAAGCTGAACCAGAACAATGTGAACATGACATTGGTGTAGATTTTAGCTCGCACTGACGCATTTTCTATGTTACACATTTATTGATTTGCAATTTCAACGTTTTGTTTATGTTTTCACTGCAAATTTGTTCACTAAATAACGACACTTTTTAAGAAACTTTTAGAACTAGAATGTGGAATAATTTAAGAAATTTGCGTTGTAATGTTTCCGTATGTGTTGGATAGAAAGTTCAATTCAATGAATAACAAAACCAACTTGCAACAGAACATAGTAAGACTTCTCAACGCAATGTATTTACACAGATATCAAAAATGTCATACTGTTCAGTGTCCTCGGCACTACTCTCTGAATACTGCAACTTGTATTACTAGGCCTTGAGCTAGGTATCTTATAGAGTGCATTCAAAAGGCTGACGATGGTTGATAATTGCATTGAGTTAGTCTAATGGGACAACCAAATTTGATGTTTAATACGATTTTGAGATGATTTAATGTCATAGAAACAAATTAGGAAATATGGAATAGATAGACGGATAGAGTTTTGTATTAATAAAGTCCATATTAATAAGAAATAGTGCAGAAGAAGGCCCAACCCTCCTCGGCTGCCAATTCTGTATGTTGAGCCTTCCTCTAAAGGCAGAAGAAAAATAGTGATGCGTTTTTGAGAAAATGGTATATAAGCTACATGTAGATAGTTATATCACACATCTAACCACAAATCTTATCAGACAGCTGTTTTTGTAAAATTGGAAAACCTGCCTCAAAAGTGACGCAAGCCAGCAGAATCTTCTTCCGGTTCACACCTGTGCACCAATGACTTTTTTGGGACTCCGTCGTAGAAAATAGTAAACCAGTAGATAGAAGTCTGTCGTATACGTTTCTATCAAATGTCATGGACGCCGAAACGACACAAGGAGGAAAGGGGGAAAACAGGAGCAAAAAGTCTTCGACTGCCATACTCTTTAATTGTCTCGTTGCCGGGGGGGGGTCGCAATAAGTGGGAGGTTGAAAACATCAAAAGAATTTAATAAACGGGGAGGGAGAGGTAGAAGAAATGTTTTGAAATCTAAGATGATACTACTATGAAGTACTCTATGTTCTTAAATCAGGCGTATATAGTCGTGAGAATTTAAGCAGCACAAAATTGTTGCTGACAGACAGAAAGATTTATTCAAAATATCTGTTTCGAACATGTTTTGTAAAATCTTTGCGCAGAATCTAATGAACTGGGAGTTGTAACAAGAGCAGGAGGCTGGAAAAATTTTCAAAGAATTAATTTGTGGAAGGGACGGAAATTAAGCACTTAAGAGTAGGTGAGCAAATTTAGCCGAGAAATTGGGGGATTGCGAAGCACTCATTTCGGAATATCAGGTGTTATATTTCTCACAATCATATAAATATCTATCTTTCCCATTCAAGTATTGCCTGCTCATTTGACCTTTGTGGAATCTTATCAACGTTTGGAAACCAAGGCATTGCATTTCAAAAAGGACATTTTTGCTCCCCAAGTCCCCTAAATAAAATGTAGGGGGCGCTTGCTCCCCTCTCCCCCTCTCCTGCGTCTCTTTATTTTGTGCTCGGCATTAGCTGGTTTTATGTATCACTTTCTATTAACTGCTTAGTGTAGTAGTTTCCTCTTCAACTTTTCTGCAGAAAGCGCAACATTTTTGACAATATGATTTATATGATGGAAAGATACACAGAGAACCTAGAGGAATTAGTTGAATGTAAAACTGGGGAGTTATTGGAAGAGAAGCGAAAAACTGAAGCCCTGCTGGAAAGAATGCTGCCAATAACAGTAGCAAAACAGTTAAAGAAAGGACAAGCAGTGGAAGCAGAGCATTTCAGTGACGTCACAATCTACTTCAGTGATATTGTTGGTTTTACGTCGTTGTGCGCAGAATGCACACCCATGCAGGTATTACATTATCCTCCTTCCTTTTGATGTTTGCATTATTTAGTAACTTATTTTGAGTTCCCAGCTTTGAAGTCTTTGCATAATTTAATAGATATATGGCTGTTTGTAAAATCCTGTTGATTGCAACTTTGTCCTTATTTCAAAACTGATCTGCAAATTGGCCGTAGAAAAGCAAGAACTGTCTTTACTCTTCACGTCTCTTCAATGTAGAAGGAAAAGAGAATTCTCCTAAGGATTATGATAGGTTGATATCACAAGTCGTTTCAAAGGAGCCATGACCTTCGGGTCAAGCTTAGGTCGAACCTAAAACACTTTCAACAAGCATTGTGAGAGAAAATTATGAAACATGTCGTGATTTTTGCGGTGGGCTACTTGTAATCTTAATACATTTGAGAGTATTGAATACATTTTACCCAATTTCCTAGTACAATGTCATTGGTGATTACAGTATTGACTTTATGGTGCCATGTTTTACGTGCAATGATGTTTTATGAACTAAATGTTTTGATTAAACATTGCAATTAACTAGTTATGTCATACATTAAAAGGTTGTCAACATTCTGAACGACTTATATACATTGTTTGATGACGTCATCAAAGGTTATGATGTATATAAGGTAAGTGTTGTATCTACTTACACCTTGAATGGTCTGAAACATCTCACCTTGAATGGTCTGAAACATCTCACTTTGAATGGTCTGAAGCATCTGTTTACCATCTATTATTTAATAATGAGATTGTCCAAAAAATTCGGAATCATGGGTTTATTTATCATTGTTGTCGTTTTATCGCCAAACTTAAAAGCAGTTAATCATGCCTTTAGCTCATCATTATCACTGTAAGTAGCGTATTTCAAATGACTAAGCAAGCTTCCATTGTTCTTTAGGTCGAAACTATTGGTGATGCCTACATGGTTGCATCTGGATTACCTATTAGAAACGGACAGCAGCATGCAAAAGAGATTGCCTTAATGTCACTTCACATTCTTTCAGAGGTACAAGGCTTCACTATACGGCACAAGCCTGGGTACAAACTGAAGTTAAGAATTGGTGTTCATACGGGTGTGCAATTTCATATTACCACTGTCTAATTCAGATATTATTCACATTCAGATATTGTTAGACTCACAGTTAAGAATCTCGGCCTCGCATTCAGATTGAGAATGACAAAAAGCTGATGAGAATTTAAAATTTTAACTTTTTTAACGCTGAGAAGTATTCATGAAAGTTAACCATACACCGCATTTCCACTAAAATCGCCTGGTGAGGTGCAGAATAAGATTGATGGTTGTGGTAAATGGGTGATAGCGTCTTGTCATACGTAAATTCAAAAACTTATTTGTAAATTCTGAAACACAGGCCAATCATAAGAAAATGCCAGTGATAAATTGAAATCACTACAAAAATATTTGTTTGAACCAGGCATCAATCCATGTATTGCTAACGATGATGATGTAGAGAACTGGAATCATGTAGAGCAGGAAGACTGCATCAGCTATATTAAATAACAGGTGCTAGGGGGCCAAATACACACTCGCTTATCCAAATTTTAAAAAAATATAAATAATTTTTTTCTATAGACGTAAAGGTCTCCGCGGGCTGGATGAGAAGGCCCCACGGGCTGCATCCGGCCTAGAGGCCGTAGTTTGGAGACCCCGTATATAGAGGACTGGTGTGACGATGATGACGATGAAGAAATGAACATTTGTTTTGAAGTTGACTTAATTTACTTCTTATTTACTTATTTAATCTACTTTGTTTAGTTCTACTTCTATATGTACTTTTCAAATAAACATTGAGAATTGATTTTTTAAACGAACTCTCGCTAACAAACTATCAGAGTGAAATGACTGAAAAGTTTAAAAGTGTCCTCCCTAAAAAGTTCTTCCTAAGACGCTTTTTAAAAGGAAAAATCAAGAAAGTTTTCTGATTTCTAAAAATTTCAGGAAATTCGTTATTCACAGAACTTCCATTAGGTTCGCAACCAAAATTTTCCTCCGTCTTCGGCATTTTCTTGATATTTCGTCAACTTTCACAGTTCAAATTACCTTTGGTAGAAAGAATGAACTAAGAGCCCGAAGTGGCAGTCTCAACTTGTTACTTGATCCTATCTATGCTATAAAACATTTTCAAAACATCACATGTTGCTGTTGCTGTTCCATGTCTCTCGCAAGGTAGGAAGTTTTTAGTATCTTCCAAAACCACCTCAGACTTTTGACGTCTAACTTTTCAGTTTGTCATATGCTCCTAGTACATAGCTGCAACGAGATTGAGTTTTGATATGACGTCAAAAAGCTAGGATGGTTTTGTGCCATCCTAAAAGTCCCTAGGCGTGCCTACCCTCTCACAAATTAACCTTGGTGTGCAGGCAGAGAGAACTTTGGGACTTCACAGCACATTTTCATGGTAAGGAAAGACATGAAAGGTTGACTTTTGCATTCTTTGGTTGAGTAAAACGTAAACCAGGTTCAAGGAAATTTTGTTGAAAACAATGTAATTTTAGGGAAATCCAACCAGAAAAAAGTGACAGCACTGGTCAATGCAAGGTCTTGTCAAGACAGATGACCATCTTGTTTTGAAATTTCATAACATTGCGACTTTTCCGTTCATTTTGTTGTGATGGGTACATACTGTAGCAATTTTTTATTCCAAACACATTTACTGGACGAATTTTATCATTTGTACCTTTTAAGCACTATAGAATAAACTGCCACATCGCATTTGGTTATGCTGATTGAATTCTATTCTCATTAAGGAGTTTTACGGTAGAAACATTTTTTCTCGTCACCAGAGTAAATCACTTGTGCAATTATTGTTTATTCACATAAGTTAAATGCTCTCCCAAGGTGGTTTTGGGCCATACTAAAAATTAGCTACTATTTATTTAAAGGACCAGTCGTAGCGGGTGTTGTTGGCACTGTAATGCCTCGTTATTGTTTGTTTGGGGATACTGTTAATACATCATCAAGAATGGAAACAACAGGACTTCGTAAGTTTTCTTTTATTGAACGTCATTGAAGTGTTCTCTATATTTTTAGTTATCCATGGTGTAAATCTTTTATACCTAGATTTATTTTACATCAAGCCAAATGTTTTTCTTAGCTTTCGTTAAGATTTGCTTTTCATCATCCCAGAAGATATTGAGTGTGCCTAAATTAGTAGTTTTTTGTTTGCAGAGATTAGGTAGCAGAATTTTTGAAGTTCTTGGCATAATCTGCCCAATTAAGTTACGGATTAAGCCATGGATTTTATGACTTTCATTTTTGATTTATCTTCAGTAACCTTAAGGAAAACAATACCTCAGTACAACACGCCCATTAAAAGTAGACTATCTAGATTCGTTGCTGACCATGAAACACTATTCCATGTATGATAGTTTGTACCTTGTTAAATTCCAGGCTACATTCGGTCGATTGTTATCAGCATTTACGCCAAGTTTGCCTCAGTTTTACCAGCTCAAAGTGTGAGCCAATTTTATCTAGAAAATTTTGGCTAGCATCTGACACCCTTGGCATTATTTTTCAGCTCTCAAAGTCCACGTAAGCGAGTCAACTGGGGAAGCGTTACTTGCACTTGGTGGGTTTCAGCTTGAAAAGAGAGGGGAAGTCTTTCTAAAGGTTAATATAACTATTTTGTAATTTCTTTGAGTTTATTTCGCTGTGGAAGAATGCAATATGTTGTAACTGACCTATACGAAGTTGAGATTTTAGATGAATACAGTCATCCCTATCCATAGAAGCTTCTATTAAGGGAACTTAAATTTGTAATATTTATTTTTTTAAAAAGGTTCTCGTCAACAGGGTCGCTGAGAGGGTATAGGCTCTGGGGGAGGTATGAAATAGAATTTTGCTGACTGGATGAGATTGGCACTCAATGATGTATAAGGAAAAGGTGCTATTTGGATTATGGGGAAACGGAGGGGATTTGAAATCCGCGCCCTTTACTTTGGTTATAAATGTGACCAAAGCCTTGTTGATACCCCAAAAGTTTTGGAAGAGCATGTATAATTAGCAATTCCTGTGTTTTTATCTTTTCACTTTTAACGAGTTTTTTAAACAAGAAAAGAAAGAAAAACTGGTTTTGGCTTGCAGGCTTTAAATGTTGTACAGAAATGTAGTTTAAACTAGGAACTGAATCAGGGGCGGCGCTACGGGAATGTGGGGGTGTGACACCCCCACAGACTGAAAATAATGAATTTAGTCAGCAGACTTGGGATTTTCGGGTGTCAACGTAGCAGACAAAGTGTAGACGGTTAAGTTAAGATATGCAGATATTTCAAAAAGCAAATCAGACGTGCACTGCTGATCGCGCGCGCGGTTTTTTCGAATATAATTTTAGTCAATTAACAGAAGATATTGATAAATGCTGTAGAATGTCTAAAGAAGGCTAATTATAGGCAATTATGTCCTTCTTGTTACCACGCAAACCATTGATTATGAGCTCATCATTATACTTGAATGTATCGTTTATAGATTTGCGTGCGCGACAAATCGAGCGCGTGGGATGTGCTGGGCGCGTACCTGTGTGCTGACGAGCGATCGCGCGCGTCTCATTGAAAGACCTGGATATACCTAAAGCAGTGATGTGTCGAGACACTTTCTATTGGGGGACATTTTGACCGATTGACCAACTATTGCTTCTAAAAAAATTGCTACAGAAAATACTGTGGCTAACTATCTCAGCATGGCTGACTTTTGACCAACTTTCTTGCATACTTGAAAATAATGGGGTGGGCGTCACGCCCCCAAGCCCCCCATCAGCATATCCCTGGCCAATAGTTTGGTACACCAATCACATTGTCTATTTTTGTTGGCCTACATCGAAGCCACAGTTGCAAGAGAAGGACACTGTATTTGCTTTGGTTGAAAGAAGATGTGAATTTTCGTTGTTCATTAGGTGTATCAATCTCGTGCAGACAAATTTTGGAAATGCTCCAATGTGCTACTTTTCCTTTCAAAACACACACACGCTAGCAGTTTTTTTTACAAATTGATAACAGAAAGGCATGGTGTGGGGGGTGTGAGAATAATCGGGGGATGGAAAACATTCTCTGAGAAATGATTTCAGAGAGCGCAGAGCCTTCTTTGAGCATTAGAATTCGACTCAGAACGACTTTTTCCTATCACTTTAGCATTTGCCTCTCAGTACACTCTTCTACTACAAGATTTCTTCTTTAGAGATCAAAGTTTTGAGTTTTTTTCAAATTCGTTCAATACAGATTAGAGGGTAGCAGGTGCGCAACTAGAGAGGTGATAGGGGTGATGGGGGTGTGGATCCCTGCCCCTTTTCAATAAAAGAACGAAAGTGCCCTCTTTGCACTGCCCAAAAAGGACGTTTTCCTTAGAATGAAAAAGGCATGGTTCTAATAATTTTCTCGGTGCTTCGCCCCGGCTCCTATTTTCCCTTTGTTATTGTGAAAGAGATTGCAGTGAGGATCATTGGACTTCAGAAGTAATGATACTAGTAAACTTCCCACCCTATTTACTCCGTATATAAATCTGTAAAACAGTTTTTATCTTCTTTAAAAAGTTTTAGTGGGCCCTTTTTGTGACTTGGACCCCTGCCCTCGAAAATTCCTATTTGCGTGCCTGAAGATAAAATCATATTTTGATATATCTCAATGATGCAAACATGTTTTTCTACTACACAGAAAGGCATTTTTTGATATTCTAGAGAGAGTTATTTTAGAAAATTTTTCAGGGGGCAAACCTCCAAGTGTCTGTTGGTTAAGTGAATACATTTATCTTTTATATCATTTTCGCATTTGTCTGATTAGACTCGCTCATGATAAGATTTCTACTTTCAAGATCAAAGCTTTGTCTCCCATATTAGTGCAATGTAGATTGGTGGATGGGGTCATGCTTCCCATCCCAGAATGAAGATCAATGATAAAAAACCGTTTTCCTTCTACGCAAAAAGGTATATTCTGACGCTCTGGAGCAAGTTATTTTAAAAACGTTTCTGGAATCAAGCCCCCAGACCCCCAAATGTCTCTCTAAGGAGTTGATGCTTTCTTACGTGAAGTGTTTCTCTATCGATGACCTACATCTGAAAAGCATTTGGCTTATAGCATTTGAAAAGAGGTTAAACAATGTCAGTTTATAGCATTTGAGTACATATTTATTCGGCAGCTCGAGACCAGACACCCCCATGAATTTTTTCTAGCGCCGCCCCTGAACTGAATGCTCATATTTTGAAAAAGAAAACTCCTCATTCAACTGCTTATTTAAATCATTGTACATCCCACCTTTTTACCAATGCATAAAACCGTTCTATTGCTGCACAGCATTGCTATAGTTGCATTTAAAAATTAGGTATGGTGGCAGCTGAGAGTTTATTGCCGACGAGTTCGTAAAGCTTGGCGGAAAATCGTAGGATATGCCGATGAAACTGCCCGAGGCTACTGATATTGCAGGGGCGTGATATTGCAGGGGCGTCGAATCGACCCTCAGTGTAAGAACCTGGTCACTAAGGTTGGGGATTAGCTCAGGTAAAAATTGTGAAATATGCTATCTTATGACAAAAGTGGGGGGCTGGTGCCCCCAACCCACCCCCGGTGTTTCGACGCCTCTGTATTACCGAAAGAATTTTACTCACCTACTGCGACATATACGAGCTAAGACGTACGATTTGCCGATACAAGACAAGATTTGCCGACAGAGCTTTTCCTGGAGGTGTGACTGCCACGCCTGATTTGCGGGGTGAGTGGCCAAGCGGCCCAGCCAATTCCATTAGCTTAACTGAAGTTAAGCATGGCTGTGTAAGATCAGAAACTGGATGGTCGACCTTCCAGTTAAACTAGGGGTTCCAAGCCTGGATGAGGCATGCATAGAAGGCCTAGATTAGCTGAAAAAGGTAGGTATAACCATAGCCTACTGAAAATAAATTACACAACAACAACAACAACAATGCCCCCCATAGCGATGGCCCTGCTGGTCGTATGTAATTTACCGTCCGTAAAGTCTCTATTTAGCCCCCCACTACAGGGACTTAATGATTTCAGGCATTCTAGAGGGAGCTTATAAGAGTGGGGGTAATAGATTAATTTCTTGAAAATTTTAATAGTAAGGTAAATATGTGCTGTTTGAAAATAGAGGAAAATATTCAAAGTGTTTAATTTACACATCATAAGAAAACAAACAAAGTTGAAAAATTATGTAGTAACTGTTGATAGAGAACGCTTTTATTTCCATATGTCAATGAATGCCTTTGATTCTTGATCGGTTGAGAACTATTGTTTATGGAGCGTGATCTAGCTTTGTTTACTTACTTCTATGAGGCTTATTTACGCTTGGTACTATTCAATATTTTCTTAGGGGGGCTTAATACCTTAGGATGGGAAGAACAGTGTGCTTCATGTAAGAAAAAGGTTTGCTGGGGGCCTAGCAGCAATTAAGAAACTGAAGGGCATCTTCCAAGAATCAATGCTATTTCAAGTGTATAAAGCGCTTGTTGAGATTGCAGAAGCGTGCATTTGACATTATTGAAGCATCAAAAATAAAGAACTCTTTGATTCGGCCAACATTTATCATCGATCAGATGTTTCAATTTGACAGGTCTGTTCTGAAGTTTCAAATAATCAACAAGGTATACCCTGAGAGTCTACACGATAAATTTGCTGGAAGACCCACGATAAGCAAGTATGGTACAAGAAACAAGACCGATCTTCAAATTCCAAGGCTAAATCTCGACTTCAGTAGAAAAATTTTTAACTACACAGGACTAAAAACCTGGAATTCTATCCCAACACATATAAGAGAGCCTAATACACTAACCCGGCTTAAGAGTACTCTAAAAAGTCATTTTCTCAGCTTAAGGAAAAATTTTTAACTATTTTGCGCTCGAATCCGTTGAAGAACAGTGCTGGTTTTTATATCTGTTTAGTTAACTTATTCACTATATCTATAATTAGGACCCATATTTGTAACTAGGATTTTTAGTATATTTACAGAATGGATGTCGAGATTAAATAAGAAATAATAAATAAATTCCTTGGTCCAGAAAGTGGGGCTGTGAAGAGAATTTACGATATTCTTAACTTGGCTTTGCTCACTTTGTTTTACAATGAAAGTAATTAATGAAAGTTATTTGTATGTTTGGAGTTGTTTGTTTATGTATTTTACTATAATAAACTGCCTTTCTTCAGGGAAAAGGCAATGTTAATACTTTTTGGCTCATCGACGCAGAGGAATCGTTGAAAAGAACACGGCTGGTAGAAGATGAGAGACATAAGTGCCACAATGCGAAGATTGGCAGTCAGTTTTCTATGGCACTGCTTCGTAATTCTCCAAGCTTAAGAGCTAAATTACTTAGCAGTGGACTCAGTGGGACCCCGAGAGGAACTCCTAAAGATTCAGTAAACAATTCGCCTTCAATACTTAATTGTAACAGCTCACGTAGGAAAAAGAAAATGGAATTCGACACTATTGTGACAGCTGAGCGTGTCCAACTTCTTCGTTCAAACTCGCCTAAGGGATTGCATTATGAAAACGGGGAGACTGTAAATGAAGAAATTTCAGCTTGTTGATTGTGTATAATGATATCTATAGTTCAAAATCATTATGAATATCAGCTTATGATACATACTTATATTAGTATAGGAGTAGGTGTATTAATCTAAGGCTTCTATATGGGCAGTCTTTTTTCTCATATAGGCCAAATTGTTTTTTATCAAAGGCCGCGGGCCATGAACAGAATACAGGTAATAGAAAGTCATACGCATGCGTGGCTATTCCTTTATATGCCAAATATTTGAAACTGCATTTCTGCTGATTTATGCAATCCGCAGGCGTTGGGTAGCCCATACAAGATCTAAAGCTCCCAAGATTAAACAATTTAAGCATGTACAGTTGAGATGAAGGATGATATACAACCATATGGAAAACACTCATCTACTCAACTGAATGGTTCTGCGGGTTTCGTTTTATCCTCAGATTTTTGTACTTAGTTTTATCGGGTTTCTAACCAAATTAGTAACTCGTAAGTAATACTGTATAGTAAATTCAATAAGTGTTAAACTACGGCAACGCACATTTAATTTTGTTAGTCTGCTTCTATGATAACACTGGACAGTAAAAAAAGTATTTTTTGAAAGATGCCTATGAACCTTTTGTTGATTTAGAACATTTTTGTGACGCTGAATCGAAAAATGACAACCGTGCTTCTCAATCAGTTCAGGTTTTTGCCACTTCGATCTTAGACATCATTCTTTGTCATCAATGACCAACATTTGTCAAATGAAGTCGGCTTTCAGCTGATATTATCATTTACTACTAGCTTTCGTTTTATAGATGATTGGAAAATTAATTAGTTTAGGCCTTGTTTACGTCACGCACTGTTATATGCATGTGAAATTGGCATTGCTGACAACTCGAGACTTCAACTCTTGTATGTTCAATACCATTCATATCTTAATGGAACCTCTCCCCCAATTCACAACAAATTGGTCAAATTGCGCGGAAGCCACTAAAAGTTTGAGAACAGCCACACTGCGTTTTGTTGCTAGTGTTACTTACCAGCTTCTATCAAATTGTCGCAATTTTCCGAAGAAGGTCTTTAAAATCAGGTCAAAATCTTTGCAGTCTTCAAGTTTCACCTTATCGGTTGAGTTTTCAAACCCAGGATCTCTGATAGGTTAGCAAATTTGTTGACCGTCAAAAGTCTCCAGCATTCAACTGAATTTAATTAAGAAATGGCTTTTTGTCATTGTTAAGTAAGAAAAGGTTTGTGCACGTAAATATGGCAGTTACCATGGTTGCCAGAACTCGCTTATTTTAAGAAAAATAATGTTCGCATCATAAAAGGGAAAGGTGCTCGTCCATGTGCACAAAAAGAACAGATATCATCTAATATCGAATGAATATCGAGATATATAAAAAAATTTAACAAGATAGAGCAAAGTCAATGAGGTTTTACTCAGCGCATTCAGGTTATCCTTAATTACCTCAAAAAGTTTAGATACCATTTTAAGTTTTGAACCAGTGTAATTGATACTTCAGAAACAATTGTCTTCATTACTTTCAAAGATCTGAGTCAATGACATATCCTTTAAAGATGTTCACTTTTGCACCGCCGTTGATTTTTAGATTTATATGAAAGGATTCCTATGGATATTTATTCTATCTGTATTCCTTATCATTTTATCCATGTGGTCTATTTCACTTACGTAG
>OLMO02000286.1:17780210-17795777 GCA_900291935.2 Cassiopea xamachana | reverse complement strand
ATCAGTTTTAAAAACTTGAGCCAAAATTGACTTCTATTTTAGTATTTTAGTATTTATGTATTTACCTAACCTATTTATATATTTGATTTTTTTCTTAATTTATCGTTAGAGGATAATTGTAATTAGGTTTTAGATTTTAATGGTATCTTTGTATGTAAATGGAGGGCCCCTTGAAAACCAGCTACGGCTGAAGGGATACCCTCCCTAAACATGTTTAATAAATAAACAATAAATAAATAAACCCGAAGTCTAGACGAAATTAATGTTCAAACGCGACAGCTCTGCCGGGTGTACCGAATTTAAATCAGTATGGTGCCTGAAGTTAATTCACATGTAAACTTTTTGAGCTCTTGAATTTAATTGGTTGCGGTAGAAATTTGGCGTATGAAACAGGCCAAACCATGCATCTAGAGAGGTGGATATGCAGACATTTCACTAAGTCAATTATGTGAAATAAAGCCTTTTCTGTACAGAGTATTACTAAGATAACAAGAAAATAATGTATTGTGTATATGTTCATGTGTGCAGCAAAGTAATATAGAAAGTCATTTCGATTGTTGTCTTTCCCTATTCCTATCTTTAACATGACGTTTGGTCACTAAAATATACCATGTGATGTATTCAAAGATGGGCGTTATCTCATCCTTTTATCTTGAAGATGGTACTTATATACTGACCTCTTTAACAGCCACGCGTCTTTGTGAGCTTGTTACCATGGAGATAGAGTATATTGGTCATTGGATTGAATATATTTTGCCCTCCGATTGAATATATCTCAACATCGGATTGAATACATGTTCCAACAATGAATTGAAAATATATATTTAAAGGATGGAATATTGCTGCATATTGCCAGCCATACCTTACCTATTGGTCAAAAAAGTATACATTTATCTTTTCATTGATATTTGTAGTAACATTCAAAGTTTTTATTATAAGGTGATATTTCATCAAAATATCAAGTTTATAGCCTTACTTTCTGGTCAAAAAGGTATACAACTGTCTTTCCATCGATATTTCTAGTAACCTTCAAAGTTTTCATTTTAAGGTGATCTTCAATAATTATATATTTATCTTTTTATTGACATATGTAGCAATATTCAAGGTTTTTATTTTAAGGGCAAATTTCATGAAAATACCAAATGTATAACCTTAATTTTTGGTCATCAAATTGGACAGATACGCGAGTATCTATAATTTTTTTTTGAAACTTCTTATGTATAATTCAAACCAAAATTTACAAATACAAATCTCTCTGAATACAGGTAATGTGTATCTGGCTGACAAGGTTACATTTAGTCATTAAATTAAAAAAAACAAAACCCAAACTACAAAGTGAAATAACATGCAACTACTTTATAGCTCAGTACGTAAGAAGATCAGGGTTAGTCCAAGGCTTGTTTCTCATGCAGAATATGTAGTAGGTGGATCGGATTTTGATGGCAGTTATTTTCCTTAAGGCATAATTTAAGTTTTGTTTGTCGATATTAAGATCATTGCATATGGCAATGAAAGAGTTACAAGATTTCCCAAAAACACCTAGTGAGCTAATTGAGAGATTA
The DNA here is from genome assembly GCA_900291935.2 of Cassiopea xamachana. Classification (NCBI taxonomy): domain Eukaryota; kingdom Metazoa; phylum Cnidaria; class Scyphozoa; order Rhizostomeae; family Cassiopeidae; genus Cassiopea; species Cassiopea xamachana. The sequence continues at coordinate 17,794,215 of OLMO02000286.1, read as the reverse complement.
ATGAAATTGACACTACGGTACTTCGAAGAAAGATCACGAGTAAGTTGCATGTATTTATCTTTCTTTCTCTCAGCGTTTAGATTGATGTTAGTTTCAAACCCGACAGTGAGTTCTATGATATATATAGTTGCCGAGCCAGTGGTGATAAACATATCAGGCCGCAAGTGGTCACCAGTTACAATGCAAGGTGAGAGGAAGCCCGGGAGATCAGCATACATGGTAGAGTTTTTGATGCATTGCAATGTAGATGCAATGAAATGTAAGGCTGAATTATGTCTCCATGTGTATCGGCCATCCTCAAGATATGACTTGCAGCCTGCAATGATATGAAGAAGAGACTCCGGTTTCAAACAAAAAGAACAGTCAGGTGATGAAGAGAGCTTTCATTTGTGAAGATTTGTGCGATTAGCCAGTGTGTTGTTGAGATACCGTACTGTGAAGCTAAAAATGTTCTTAGGCAAGCTACTCTGTGCAGAGGACCATAGAGAGTTGAGTTGAGTCAGAGAGTGATTTAAAAGGAAAGTAATAATAAAGCCTTGGGATGGAAGCTGGGACTGGAGTTTTTCAGTGTGCTCGTGCCTCACCATCTTTAGAACATGCTTTGTGTTTTTATATGAGTCATATTGTACTTTCATGCTCTGACTAGTACTTTTCTAAAGTGAAGTGATGGCATCATGCTGCGAAGATTGCAGAGAATTTCGCAAGACGATTTGACATTGGATGAATTTAACAGAAGGAAACTGAAGATTGAGACCAAATTGATTTTTGGGAAGGATAATGCTGCTTAAAGTAGCAGTAATTGGAAGATCAAGCAATTGACGCACAAACCTACTTACGTTATCAAGATGTTGAATCACCCAAGTTTTAGGTAAAGTTGCAACTGTAAGGTGCCAAGATAGTTTTGAAAGGATGTACCGCTGGTAGAGAAGTAATTTGTTTTTAGGCAAGACTGGAAGGGCATCGATACGAGCTAACATATCTGGGAGCGAGGATTTGAGCTTCTCTTTATGGACCTCGTTGTCCATTTCAAAGTTGAAATAGCGACAAAGGTATTCGAAGGAATCACCAGATTTGACTGTAGGGACAATTTCATTATTAATAAACAGCTTAGGTTCGTATTGGAGAGAACGGGGAGAAAATTTCTTGATCCCAAATGTCACACATTTATCCACTCTGATGATCATGTCTGACCATGTACACCACTTGGTAAAACAATTCAAAAGACATTGATTTTCACGTTCGTTGGTTGTGACAACAGCTGCATCATCTGCAAACTGGAACCAATGAATTGGTTTGAAAAGGCAATCCAGTTTATAGTGGGAAGAGAAACCAAGTTGCTTATTCTTTTCTTGGCGAATATACTGTATGAAAGTATTAAAACACATGTTGAAAAGCAAAGGACTAAGGCAGTCGCCCTGAAAAACACCCTTTCGAACAGGAATAGCAGGAGTAAGATAATCATCCGTTATGACAGACGTGTGAAAATCAATATAGAGGCTTGAAATGAATGCTTTAGCTTTAGCAGGGATATGGTGATATAACAGTACCTCTTCAATTAAGTTGTGGTGCACTTCATCGAAAGCATTCTTGAGGTCTAATAAAGTTAAAACTAGGTAGCCATCATAGAAGTATGCTCAAGAACCCCTGCGATCTTTGGAGTAAAGCCTTTTTTGGATTTCGGCTTCAATAAAATCATTTTGTTTAGGGAAAGAGAAAATATAATCACAAAGGCAAGAGGTAAAGAATTTTAGAGGAACTGACTCTAGAGTTATAATAAAAATAATAATAATTCAATTATTTTACAGTAGGCGTAGACAAATAAATACGTAACTAGTACGTCAGCTAATTAAAACCTACTATTTACAACAACCCATATATAATATAATACAATAAAACAGTGATATATTTAAATAGAAGAAGAGAAATAAAGCTAGAATACAAATGTAAAATGAAATGAAGATCAATAGAGTTAATTAAGGAAACCGACATGACTAATGAATGTTCTGCATAACCTGCAGTTGCAGCTATCATTCCATCCTTTAATTTGCCTTTTAAATGATGCAAGAGTTTTAATGCTTTTAACATCATCGGGTAGGTTATTTCAAAGCTTACATCCTAAAAAGGACAAGCTTTCAATTCCGTAACTAGAAGTTCGCGCTTTGGGAATACGCATTGGCAAATTGTTCCTAAGATTGTGGGTTATGTCCTTTTGTATAAACATTTCCTCCATAAAACTCGCGTTGAAATTTTGTACAGTTTTGTAGACCTCAATCATTGGCAACTAAGGTTTCTTTTGTGTATTGATACAGAGTTTGATTCAAGCAGAAGGGTGTCAAAGTCAGCTGTTTTATTCTGGGATGCGATGCGCAATGCCTTTTCATGTATTCGATTTATTTTCTTGTCCAGGGTTCGGTCACAGAACATCCACACGAGAGGGCAGTAGTTAAATTGCGATAGAATGAACGTTTTCATTGTAAGTTTCAGTTGCTCTGTGCTTAAGTAACACGAAATACGGGAAAGAGCATGGAGCTTTTGATTTGCCTTCTTACATAAAGATTCAACATGTGTCTTAAATGTTAGTTTTTTATCAACCGTAATCTCTAGTAGTTTTTGCTCTCTACTTTCAACAACTGGGATAGTTTCAATTTGTAAGGTTAAATCGTTGCTTTGGTCACCAAAGACCATAAAATGACATTTGTCTCTATTTAGCCTCATGCAGTTATCTGTAAACCAACTAGCAACAGTTGAGATAGAGCTCTCTAGTGTGTTCAGAATATCTATGGTGTCAGTGTCACTTACATAAAGGGTAGTGTCATCTGCATAATTGCAAATGTCCATGTCTGGTACGAAGATGAGCAGATCATTAATATATATATTAAATAGGAGAGGCCCCGGTACTGATCCTTGAGGGACACCCTGATCGATATATTTCCATTCACTAAAAGACCCATTTACTTTTACTCTTTGTTTTCTTTTGTATAAGTAGCTATGAATGAATTTTAAGGCATTTCTGCTAAAGCCATATGCCTCTAGTTTTGCCACCAAGAGTTCATGATTCAGGCAGTCAAAAGCCTTTGAAAGATCCATGAAAATAGCACCAGCACAATTCCCTTCATCCAAATTTTTTTTGCATTTCTCTATAAATCGCAGTAAAGCATGTCGTGTGCTTTACTTTTCTCTAAAACCGCATTGCATAGGGTTAAGAAATCCGAGAGAAAACGGTTTTATCTAATTTTCAACTAGCCTTTCATAGACTTTTGAAACTGGTGGTAAGATTGTGATTGGTCTGTAGTTTTGCTTGCGGTTAACATCCTCTTTTTTGTGAATTGCTGAAACATCTCCTGCTTTCAAATTTGTAGGAAATGTGCACTCATCCAGGCTATTATTAAAACATTTTTTCAGTATGTCAGCAAAAATTACAGGGTTTCTTTTAGTACTCTAGCTGGGATACTGTAAACGGGGGGTACCTTTCTATTACTAAATTTTTCAATTTGTTGCAAAGCTTCCAATGCTGTGATGTTTCTAAAGGAAAACGTTTTGGAGGGAGTCAACACTTCCTTTATCTTCTTAATACTAGGGTGTTTACTGTACTTTATTATTGCTACATCAATAGGATCATCTATTCCATGAGTTATAGAGAGATGGGTCTTATTTACACTAATTCCAAGTTCCTTTGTTATATTGGTAAAATAGTGGTTAAAAACTTCCACAATCGCAAAATCTTCGCTGATAAACTCATCATTTTCGATAAGATTAATTGATTGACAAACTTGTACTGTATCTGTGAAAACTGGTTTGACAGTGTTCCAAAATTTCCGGCTATCAGTGAAATCTTTTAGGTGTAGTTTTCTGTAGTAGTCACATTTAGTCTCCTTAAGAGTGTTTTGTATGCATTGAAATTTTCTACCGTTTTGTTCTTGTTGTATCTGTTTCTTAACTTGGAGCGATGCATTATTGCTTTACGTAGTTCTGTAATATGTTGGAGGCAGAAATATATTCAATAAATGAACGCCATGATCCTAAGAGTGCTATGCTTTCTATCGCTTTCGTTATACTGCCTAGGCTTACAGCATAATCTTATTGTTATGTCAAAGACCCCTAGGGTGTACATCAATCATTGACACGTTACAGTTCTTTGTTCATGAAAGCCCCGTCATTGGCTCTCACGTACTTTTTCTTAATAGGTATGTGTTTCTCCAGAATGCTATTGATAAGTTCTTCAAAACTACTATAATCTAACCTCTGTGGTAGACGTGGTAAAACATTAGCTAATATATCGTGATTGAAAATATCAGGTTTGTAGGATTTATAGTTCCGATATATTTTGATTCTTGGGCCTCTCTTTACAAACCCACCCCTAATGGCAGTAAGGATCATAACATGAAAATCAGATAACCCTGTCTCATAAATGTTGTTGTGCTTTTTAGACTTCCTTTTCCATTAGTTAGTATAAGATCAATACAGGTTGGGTTACTCGACGTAAAACAGGTTGGATCCCTCACCATATTAGTAAAGTTATAGCTATCCATGAAGTCTCGAATCACACTATCACTAGGCTCGCAATTAAGGTCACCAATCAGAATGAATTTTTCATATTTGCTACGATAAAAGTCAAGGCTTTTTTCTACTTCGTTAAAGAAAAACCTTGATCATTGATTTGGTGGACGATAGAGATTGAGAAGTAACCATCTGACTTTTTTAATTATTAGTTATAATACAATAATTTCAATTTCAGAAGGGAATTTGTAGGTTTTAATTTCCTTTACTGGAGCCCCAGCTCTGACAAAAGTTAGAAGGCCCCTACCATTTTTGTTTCGATCATACCTAAAGGGTTTGATAAAACCATCTATCATGAATTGATTGGTAGTAAACGTGTTATCAAGCTTTGTCTCAGCTATAGTTATTATATCTAGATTATTGCATACAACAGTTTTCAAGCTCTCAAATTTGTTTCGTATAGAATTAATATTCAGATAACTAACAATAAGATTCTCTTTGTTTTTTACACGGAAATCTCTAAGTTTATTGAGAATGTCATTAGGTTTTGGGCCACCTGTTACAGTGCGATTCGAGCATCCATGAGAACCTACATATACATTATTTTGATAAGGGTCTACACCATTAAAAGGTGTTTCCACTGGGGGTATCAACCTCACCTAAGTTGCTATGAAAAGTTTTTGCAACCTCTAGAACTATTTCATTGCTGTCTTCTGTTTCATCAGGTATACCATTATCAAAAAGTCATTCTTTCAAAATAGTAAGAAAATTATTAGCAATAATATTACCTCCATACTTGTTGAGGAGTAGGTAACTCCGGTTAAGGGTCCTCTATTTTGTTGTTGTTGTGCTCTATATATTTCATGTTTTCCTCATCATACATATCTTTTATGATGGTATTTGTTTTGATTCGTTTACTTTCAAGGTTTTCGCCCCTTCGTACCAAACCAGAGATTATCACATTAATATTTTTCGCCTTTATCGAATGAGCCAAGGTGAGCGGCTCCGTTGCAATGTCCACTTCTGATTTATCAGAGCTCATATCATTTGTTCCACAGTGCAAAATGATATGCTAGGTTTCTTTTCAATCGAAGGTAGGCAGTAGCTAGTCATGTCTGATATGGTAGCACCAAGGAATGAATGTATAAATAGTCGGTCATTCTCTTTTATTCTTTTACGTATTCTCCAGGATGCAACATTCTTTATTACGGAGTCTCCCAGGATGCAACATTCTTTATTACGGAGTCTCCCAGGATGCAACATTCTTTATTACGTATTCTCCCAGGATGCAACATTGGTGCTTCCTTGATCTCCATTCTGGAAGTTATTATTACTGTTTTTGTTGCAGTTGTTATTGCTGGTGTTGTTGCTGTTGCTAGTGGTTTTACTGTTTTCGCTTTTGTTGCTTTTTTCGATGCTTTTGTCATTGACGTGTTCTTTAGCCAGCAGTGCATTATTTTGGCAATCTTTTATAGAACTTGATGGTCTTTGCATCTTATTTTGTTTCTTTCGTTTTTTCTTTTGCATGTAATTATCCTTCTTTCTTTTGTGCAACATAGATCGCGCATATGGCGTATTAATGTCTTCAGATACAATTGATAGTGTAACAATTAAACTCTCATAGATAAAACGCGTACTTCCTTCTCTGTCTCTGATAATCAACTGAACTCCAACTCTAATCACGTGTTAATCATTCTATTAAATCATGCACAAGTAACAACACAGTACATCTAACAGTACAAAGAGGTACAATGATTAATGATACAATAACTAAGTTAATCTAATACATACATTACAATAGATTAACTGATTCGTTACTGTTCGTAGGGTTTCGTATATATTCTGAGTTGTTTAGGGATTTCTTAGAAGTATTCTTGTGGGCCTTTGCTAGATGCCGTTTCTGTTTACGTTTTCTTTCCTTCAGACTTTACGTTTCCCATTGGGACTGTATCATTTCAGACACGTTTCCCATTGGGACTGCATCATTTCAGACACGTTTCCCATTGGGACTGCATCATTTCAGACACGTTTCCCATTGGGACTGCATCATTTCAGCAGCTTTGTCATTGCTTGATTTTGGATGAACGTATGCTTTATTTGGATCCATGTTGTGTTTCTGTAGCTGCATCATAGGCTGAACTGTAGGACAACCGATACTGGACAAAGAACCATCAGGACATTCATGATTTTCCTCCCATGGGCTTTTCGCATTTCTTTGTTCTCTCAGCTTAAGGCTTGTCTTGTTTTCTTGTTTTTGAGACCCAAGGAAATTTTCGATAAGAATTTCCAGCTCCTGGTTTTTAATTTTCAAAGTGAAATCATCAGCCGTCAATGAATCTGCCCTGGCTCTTTCGATTCTGAGCATTTGGTGTAATTCGCTGATTGTGTCCGCTAATTTTACAACAGCATTTGCCATATTGATTGAGGATTCTGGATCTCTTAGAGTTTTGGCCTTTTCGGTAACATAATTTTCCAAAACTGGAATATCAAAATCAAATCTTTGTTGACAGGGAGGGATTGGATATCCGTCAACATTAATACTGTCACCACCACCGTCATCATCGGCAGCTTCGTCTTCGTCAGCGTCATTTTCGCCAGTGGTATCTGGACAGCTATGAGCATAAAACTTTAGTTTTCATTTCTTCAAATATGAAGTAAGAATCGTTGCCTTCTTTGTTTGTTTCGACCCGGACTGCTTGTTTAGACTCCAAAAACTGCAATGTTTCAACAGCGTCTTTTTCACGTAGGCCATACTCGCTGCTCGCATATTTGATGATATTCTCTTTCCCTGGTCTTCTCTTTTTAAGATTTCTAATTTTGTTGATGGTATTTAGAATAATCAGCTTCATTGTTTCGTTTTGAGCTGGTCCCCTAACGTTATCTTTAAGCTTCATAGCTTCATTTTGAGCTGGTTCCATAATCGCTGCCTCTCAACTTGCTAGCACAATACAACCAATCAAAGGTCGTATCTTCTTTCAAAATTTTTTCGCGTGTCCTTTTACGTGGATTAGACCCCTGAGTTGCGCGAAATACCTAGTTGCGCGCCTGCTACTCCCTGAGTTTTTCAGGGTCTTTTTGCTGCAGTCACGTCTGGCCTAGGCAGAACTTTTGCAATTGTTGTACTTCGTTTTATGCTCAATCGCTCTTTATCTCTATAATGGGTTTGTAGATATAGGATGCATTCTTGCCATTGTTTACGTTTTAGCGTAATCACGGAGCGAACACTGCCATAGATCTGTCTTTGTGTCACATCTTTGTGTCACATCTGCAGTTAACGCAGAAGGCGAGTAATCCCTATTGTCCATGTGTTTCTTCCGCTTAGCATTAATCGTTGTATGAAAGTTCCTCAGGACAGTTAATGAGGGAATTTCCGAGAGTTTCAACTTGATTTGATATCCCTTCCCATCCCACCCTATACCTACACTCACGGGATCGTATCCACAACTCCTTTTAGTCAATTCCACTCCTGCCTTCTTGCTATCCCTTGGATAGAGCCTACCCCTGTCCTCCTTTTATAATATCCCCGTACCAGTGCCACTTCCAGCATCACATTGAATCATGGTATGGTCAGGAAGGCAGATCAGAGAACGATCTGAATACAGACAACTAGAACAGGAGACTTGCAAGCGATGAGAAGCAATGAACAAAGGTCAATTATCACAGAAACGATGTTGGTCATGGCCACCCCTAGGGTGGCATTTGCATCTTGATTATACACAACTGTGTTTTGTCTAGATGTACTTAGTAGGTAATGCATGCTAGCAGACCCCTTTCACACTGCAACCAAGAATTGTTGCAACGCCAGGGCCACCAGCTAGTCATGCATACTTTAGACAAGAATAGTCATACATGCTAACAGACCCCTGTCACACTGCATCCAGAAAGTGTTACAACATCAGGACCACCAGTTAGTTATGCACTTACGTCAGCCAAACTATGCCAACCCCTTTCACACTGCGACCAAGAAATGTTGCAACGTCAAGGCCACTGGATAGCTAGCTTCAATGGTAGAATGAAATTGAAATGACAAAAATGAAATAGTACAAAAGATACGACCCCCAAGTACTGCCACATGCGTTGTCTCTCTTCTCACATTCTTCTGAGTCGCACTGTTACGAGCCGCACTGAGTTAACATGAAATCTGATGAAAATGCCAAATGTATAACTTTACTTTTTGGTCAAAAAAGTATAAATTATCTTTTCATTGATATTTGCAGTAATATTCACAGTTTTTATTTTAAGGTGAAATTTCATGAAAATACCAAGTGCATAGCCTTAATTTTTGGTCAAGCAAGCATACATCTATCTTTTCATCGATATTTGCAGTGAAATTCAAAGTTTTCATTTCAATGTTAAAATTTACTGTTAGGTCAATAATCATATATTTATCTTTTTATTGCAATGGTAGTAATATTCAAGGTTTTTATGTTAAGGTGAAATTTCATGAAAATACTAAGTGTATAACCTTACTTTTTGGTCTAAAAAGTATACATTTATCGTTTCATTGACAATTGTAGTAATCTTCAAAGTTTGTATTTTAAGGAAAAATTTCATGAAAATACAAAGTGTATAACCTTAGTTTTTGGTCAAAAATTATACATTTATCTCTTTATTGATATTTGTAGTAATATTCAAAGCTTTTACTCATCATCCGGTGCCCTACGCCATAGCGTTGGCGATCATTCCCCTCCAAGCTTGACGATCTTTCATGGTCGATCACTGTGCCCCAAGCCATGATGTTAATCCGTCGAGTATCTTCTCTCTTTGCCTTCCTCCGCCTCTCTTTCCCTCAAACATTCCTGTGGTTACTAGGTGTTCGAGCTCATCTCTTCTGATAACATTGCCAATGAACGTTGCCTGCCGCTTCCTTATTCTGTTGATAAGTGAGCGTCTTGCATCCGCCTCCTTCAAGACTGTCACGTTCGATTTTTTCTGAGTCCAAGGTATTCGGAGCATTCTCCAAAGGAACCACATTTCCACAGCCTCGAGTTTCTTTTGCACTTGCTTGATGAACGTCCATGCCTCGCATCCGTACAGGAGGATGGGTTCAATATAACACTGAAGGACCTTTCGTCGTGTTGCCATCAAAATACTGTTATTGGTAAGCATAGCTTTCATTTTTGGAAATTACCTTTAGCCTGAGCAATTCTTGCTAATATTTCTTTGTTGTTTCTGCCGTCTTCTGATAATAATATGCCCAAGTATCTAAAAGTATCTATAAGTGTCAAATTTGTTTTAATTTTGCACCATTGATTGTGATGTTGCACTTAACCTCCGGTTTCCGAGAAACCACCATGAATTCTGTTTTCTTACTGTTGAGCTCCAGTCCTTTCATTCTGCTCTCCCATTCTACAATGTTAAGAAAAGAAAAGGAGATCTGGAAGCTGTGCTCCGAGAAAAACGTTTTGAGACCACGCCCTTCACTTTGGCATAGAATGCATCTCCCAATACTACAAAAAGTATAAATGGTCCTACTTTCGAGAGACTCAGTAAGTAAATATGCCCTATTGAACCCCATTTAGAGTTTACTTACAAGTAGAATTTTCATCTATTACCGTTACACAGTTTTAATTTAAAACTGCACAAGGTGTGACGAGTAAACACTAATTTCAGGCCTTGCATATGACCCCACGAGAAAACATAAGCGTTGAGGGAAGAGCATCTACATGCCAAGCGCTGAAAATTGCCCGAAAAATATACCAGCAGCCAAAAAAATTGGCCGACAAATTACTAACTTTTAATCACTGGGGGTGCTTCGTCCCCAATACCCCCAAGAGTTTTGCCCTTTTCACAAACCATGTTCGCAGACTCTTGACGAATCATTTCAGCTATACTAGGCAACCGTACTATACTACGCAATCTAAACCACTTCCATATAACAAAGGAGCGTGTATTCAGCTTTGGTGGCATGACTATGCAAAGTATAATAGCATCTGATGGAAAGCAAGCTGGAAAACAGACATTTGAGACAATTCTAATCCTGATAGCGAACAACAATTTCCTTCGAGTTCTGTTAAATACACTTGCTGACGATGTCATTGCATTCCATCTTCTGCAACAGTTTATTGTTTTTCTCCAATAAAATACCCATGCTCCAATTACACTGGTCGACAAATTTTCACTTTTTTCAATCATCTGAGAACTAAATATACTTTCTAGATGGTTTTTTGCGCTGATTTCAGATATTTAATTAGTTTTTCTCTCACACGTCACATTTTTGAGGTATTGATGGTATTTTATTTCACCGAAAACAAGCAAATGTAAACATCAAGTTGAAATTAGTATAACAGGCAATTTAGCTATTTGATATAAATATCTTTTTGGTGAATAAAATACAACTTATAGAGGATTTTCCTATGCTACTATGCTTCCAGGACTATATTTGAACCATTTACAACCATTTTCTTCATAAAAAAGACAATATTGATGATTTTTATATCTTATGTTATAGTAGAATGTTCTATTTCTTTGGTGATTCCATTTTGAGCTTCATCGATTTTCTTTTCAATAATTTTTCTAATACAACGATCCATGCTGCAAACAGAATTCTGGAAGACTCATTTTCATAACTCAAATCTAGCACAATTCATTAAAATCCTTAGAGGTGTGTCACACACTATAATGTGACATTTATGTGATTTAGATTCTTCATTCATGTGATTTTGTACCCGAGTGTCTTGTCGGAATTATCACGATACAGCATCCAGACGTGAACTGGAATCATGCTCTTATTTCAACATATTTAATAATGAGCTTCCATAGCCTTTTTGTCTTAAGGAAATTTTCACATTGCTCATTATTTACTAACTAGGATTCTCAGAAAAAAGTCAAAATGGGAATGCGAGAAGATAATATTTATTAGCACTCAGCAGTTCATTTCGTTGTAGTTTTCAATGAGACTAATAGTACTATCTTCGTAATGAGGGGCCTTGTTGTTTCCGTGAAAGTTTGCACTAAATCACTTACATGCAAGCCATGCATAGCATCTCGCCCAAAAATGTTGAAAATGGTTCTAAAAATATCTTGAAATCAAATTGTGTTGGTAAATACTCTACTTGTTGTACTTCATACACTGAATTACTATTAATTAATACTGAAAAAGTACTATGCATATTAATAACTGCAATAATTTCATGCAGATTATGGAACTTCATTTGGTTTTCATGAAACTGGGGATCTTATGTATCTCAAAAACCTGACGTGCTAGAGAAAAGCTAATTACATGTATGAAATCAGCGCAAAAAATATGCTGGATTTGATTATTGAGATTTCAGGTGGAAAATATGTGTTGACCAGTGTTATCTATCTCATGGATAAATGGCAAAATGCAGTTGATTTAGGTTCATTTTCTTCAAATATCAACAATAAATCAAACATGCTCTCGAGCATTTTTTGTATCATACATGGGAAAGATTTGTTTTGTATGTATGCAAATAGATATAACATCCCACATTATTACACTCATTGATGTAATCGTTACCCAATACTTTTGTGTCCCAAACGCTTTCTGGCAGCTCTTGCCAAACCAATTACGAAAATCTGAAACCCAGTGTAGAAGGGCACGATACAAAGTATTCAATGATTCCTCTAAATTCCTAGCAGCTCAGTGATCTTATTTGACAAGCTTTGTGGCAAATTTAAATTTTAAGTCATTAGCTTTGTTGTTTGTTCTTACACAGCAAGCAAATGATCTCCACTTGGAAAAACTAAAATGTTGAATAATGAATTATTGTTAAGGCTATTTTAAATAAAGCAGAAGCAAGGCGTCACCATCTGTTGAATAATTGCAGTAGCCCTGAACAATAGTCGCCTGATTGAAAAAGCTTATTGACTGAGCATATGTTGTGAAATTATAAATACCTTGAACTGGGCTTCTACAGAAGATTCCACGAGTCTTTGAGTTGAAATAAAGTCGCGTTGTGCAACTGTCACACGCTCTAAGTGTTGCAAAGAGCGAAATGCCTAGATTATTTTGCAAAGAAATTGCTGAAGATGATGATGAAAAAGCCTGTCTCACGAAATGCGATAGAGATGGTGAAGACGACGACGAGTATGGTGATGATTCAACAGCCAATGATGAGAACGATAATACAAACCAAAGATCTAAAGAATATACTGCAAATGATGTCATCAATGACAAAGGCCATTCATCAAATTCACAAACGTCATTCCATGTCCTCAACCTAATTCAAGGTGATTTACAATTAAATCCATTTTTAGCTCTGCAATATTGTCAATGCACAGTCCGTCCTCGTCGTAAGCTGAATAACTAACTCATTTCACGCTGGCTTTAGCAGCTATAGTATCCTGCTAATTGTATCTTAGAGTCCAACCGTTAGAGTTAGCCCCTTTCGGGAAATTCCTAGCGCCACCCCAAGTTTAGAGAGCAAAATTTGCTTGCACATAACATTTATATGTTGGAGCGACAGGCTTTGCTCCAAATTAAAATAACTATTTGTATTCCCGCTCTGCATAATAGCTATTGACGAATTTATCGTGGGGTGTACTGGGCGTGACACTCCCCTCCTCCCCACAAATTTTGCTCCATTTGGTAATTCTGTACTAGTTTTATACCCAGTGACAGTTTTTTCGATTTGAAGTTTAGTGTATGGAGTGGAAGAACAATGCTAGTAAGTTAATCCATGCTATCAGATTGGTTCTCAAGTTCAACAATAGTTTCAAGGTTATCAACTTTTGAAATGTAACAAGAGCCATTACCTTGCAACGTGTTGGCCTCTCTATTAGTACCCCCATTAACAAGAGAAAACTGTGTCTCGCGAAGGTGCTCAGTAGCTAAGCCACTCATCTTCGATGCTTCCTTTTAAGATATTCTCTTTATGCGATTTTTTTTCCTTGTGTTTCCAACAGCACATCCTATGTAGCTATCTCTACAAGTAGCAAGTGAACTCGACGGTACCGAGCTGCAATGCTCAGTAAAATTTACAAAGTAAATTCTTATTGAAGGATAGCTCTTAGTCCTGTAATCGATCTTCTATCTGGCAGAATAGATAGCGCATACTTTCTTTCATTTCGGTTTGCTGTTGTTGTATAAAACTGGGAAATTTCTGTGAATGCCCAAGCAAATCTCTCTAGCTAATGGACAAGGAATTTATGTACAAGCATGGATTCCAAGTCTGGCAGTGATACTACTGATAGAAATGAAAATGATATTCTAATGAAAAAGAACAAGGTCACATTGAAACAGACATGGATGGCTGAAATAAGGTTTAATGTACTGATGAGGACATGTAATCCTTATCTTACTAGAAATCAATGATGAACGGAATGTTTGTCATGCTTGCCAAAAGGGCGTTTTACAACATTCTAGAGGATTTGAACTCAACAATGTTTCGCTTACTCCGCTCGCGTGTCCAAACCCTGTTTTCTTCTTCGTGAATAACACCCTTAATTTATAACTTATAGCATTTACAATTTTTTATCCATTTAGAGGGAAATTTGCTTTCATCCACAACTGAGAATGGCTTTCACCAATTTTTTATTTCCTGTA
>OLMO02000286.1:17768399-17780110 GCA_900291935.2 Cassiopea xamachana | reverse complement strand
CCAATTAGTGGAAAACTTCGAGGCAGAAAATTTTCCTGATGTCTCATTGGTTGCTCGAAACTGTCGAGGCGGAAAAAACTAGCAGCGACAGGTAGAAAGTGGTTCTACTTTCAAAGCGCGAAATTTTTCTGCATAATAGCGATTCGGCTTAATATCCTATAACATACCCAAATGAAAAACTGCTGACTTTTGTAAACCAAACTAATAAACTACAAATTATATTTGAATAGGTATAGTAGCGAGTGTTGCTTACTTCAAAGCGTTGAAGTAGCGAGAAACAAAGTTCGGAGACATTAGTTGTAACCACTGGTGAATACAGGTGGAATCACGGGGCCATGCAATGGTCTCAAATGGTGAAATTTCTTGTAGTACATTATTTTGTTAAGAGACTTCCCAAGCCAGAAATTGAAATTGCTATAGCGAAGCATACAAATAACCCACGAATTCCATCACTTGAGTACTAACTACGAACGCTATGTATTGAACATATGTTCATAGAACTTTTCTAAGAATTATGATATACTTCTTATCTTTGCTCGCTATGGCATCGAGTAATCTTTAAGCCAAGCATGCCCTACCTGAAACCTAGTATAATCATAATTGGTTTGCATCTAAAATTCTACGCTATAATAGCATAGCCGTTTCAAATGGTCTGGCAATAGCCTTCCATTTGCGGATTGTGAAACTCACTCAATCTTTACGAAAGCAATAGACTTCCGTGGAAAAGAGCAAAAGCAGATAATTCCCTGCAAATCTCATGTAAACAGTAGCACAGCTAGGAAAATGAGGGAAATAGAGCCAGAAAGACCAACACTATTTAGAGAATGGGGAAAAAATATTGGGCAAGCCAGAATATGCCATTAAGACCAGCGTGACACTATCAAGGAGCAGTCAAGAGCCATTTAAAGGAGCTTGGCATTAAATATAAGTAAACTACAAAGACAACTTCTCAAAAAGGAAAATCAGAAGGAGGAATAGAAAAGTAGAACAGAAACTTCTCATCAAATAAAATCAATCAACTTCTTCAGAGTGTGCAGCGATTTTCCGCTAGTCGTGAAAGGGCACTTTGCAAAACACTGATTTCCCCTGCCTGCTCTTCTGATTTTCTTTTAAGAGCATTTGACTCCGAAATCATAACCCGAATATCCTTTCTTTTCTCTGCAGCCTTCACCATTGATACAGATTTTGTTTCTAGATTTGCTTTTCTCATCTCAGGGGGGGCAGTCTTTTCCTGCAACTCCTTCATTTCTTGATTGAGGATTTCCTTTGCTGTTTCCTTTGACTTCCTAGCTTTCCTTGTTTTTGTTTGGCCTAGATTATCATGATACCTGCTCCTTGCCTTTGCACAAGAGCTCCTGAGCTCTTTCCCAATATCCACAGGATATGGCTTTTTGTTGCTTGACAAATAGTAATCTTTGATGAGCCTTTTACTTACAATTGCCTTGTCAGCTATGTTGTCGTGAAGAATACCTGAATTCAAAGAAAACCCTCTTTCAACATCATCCTGACCATGACTGAGACTGAGTATTATCTTGAGAAGAGAAGAAAACTCCTTGAATTTTGGTACTTTCACTATGTTGAAATAAAATTCATCCAAAGCAGGTAAAGTTGTAACATCAAGGGTTCCAACAACGTCTCTTATGGATGACTATTGTGTTATAATTGTGTCAACAATGCGGGCGGGAATCAACTTCACCAACACTAAATGTTGAAACAAACTTTTTAGCTTTTTCACCAGAGATGAATCTCTGCAGTTCACAACAGTTTTTGGGTTGAACACCACAGCATTGCGCACCACGGCTGAGTCCAGTGGGTATCTTTCCTTCAGTTTGCCAACGACAGTTTTCATACATTTGACAACTCTTTCATAGAACTCATCTTTGGCCTTCTTTGGTAAAAAATCTTTCTTAGCCAAGTCACGGAGTGTGCCTTCGGCAACAAATCCAATAGAAAGTCTTTGTTTGGCTTCAGGTTGTTCTGGCAGATATTGGTCTACAGCAATTTATAGCCAATGGAACACTGCTCTAGCATTTCATCCCTGACAATGATTTTTATTAGTGACCTAAAGAGAGCTGTCAAATCTGTGTATAAATATGGAACCATGGGGCAACTTGTCTGATATCTCGTTAGAAAGGGTTCTAGCAAAGATGCAGCATAGGAGAAACAACTCAGTTTGGCAGTCATTATTGGGTTCTCAATCGCCAATCGCTCTGCTTCAAAGCTCTTCCCATTTGGTTGCTGTCTTTTTGGCGAGGAACGCCGAAACTGGAATAGGGTCTGCATATTTGGCCACACTGATATAAGCCTCTCTTCGGGTTTTGTGTCTTCCACCCACCACAGAAAAACAAGGGGGTATTGATCGCTTCCAGTGACGTAATCTGCACGATGCACTGGAGTGTCATGCAAAACAGTATATGCCCGTTCTAGAACACTCTTCAGTGCCCAACAAGGTGCTTCAAGCACTGTTTTGAAGGCACCATGGAGGATATGCAATCCACAGGAGCCAATATCTATCATACCAGGGGCAGATATCTCCTTCCGTTGCTCTACTAGCTTTGAGTAGAACTTATGGTTTACAGTTGGTCCATCTATGGACACCTGCAATGTTTTTGCCGAATTGATGCTTGCAATGGAGTAATTGAAATGAAGAAGAAGGTCTTGATGTGCAGAATGGGCCATGAACCTGGAGTCCCAATAATGGGTCTTAAAACACTGACACTCAGTATCCAGAACCTGACAACAATGTCCATTTGACGCTGTTGTGCTGTTTTATTAAGGTCTTCATCAAATTCAACTACTACATACGGGGACTTACTCATTTCGAGTACTAACATATTCTTTATATAAGGAGCGATACCCCCCAATTAGTCAGATATTTGATCTTGTCTCCACACTAAAAACTGATCGCAATTTGACTGTCAGAAAATATGGTTTTATAGGTTTCACTGACATCCTTTGCAGAGTTATTTGAAAAATCTTTTTGTCCAATAGTCAAAGCCCACATAATGTCTGCTTTCTGCACATGGTAACCTTCCATACCTTCGGTAATTGTTGTCTGGACTTTTACAGAAATTTGCTTTGTTGAGCAAGCCAATGCAACATCCATGACCTCTGCAGATGCTTCGGGAGAGCTAGTGGCATGATTTGTTCCGTGAAGCCTTGCAATGCTTCTTGCCTGTGGCATGTTTTTGTAGGGCCTCTGAACCCATGTTTCCCAATGAGAGATCATTTTTCTCGCACTGTTTCCATCCAAAATGAATATTATTATCAACCCTCTTAATCCAATCCTTAACTTCAGCATTTTCAAGCCATTTATCAGAGAAGAATGTCTGTTTCGGCCTGTTTTTGAAATTTAGTTTAAGTGAAATAAAAGAAATGCAATCGTGAATAGACCTTTAACAAATTGCCCAAAAAGTGGCCACTGAGCCATAACCTATATACTCACAAAGAAAAATTCACAATTCTTAAACAACGTCCCATATTGCTAAATATGTCGCTTATGAGAATCAATGTCCATTCTCCATTTTCACAGCAGCAAGTACTGGCATTAACTGATCACTCAATTACATTCCAGATTGCATGTTTGCATTTCAAACTCGATAAATGAAATTTGACATTGATATAACTCTACAATTGGGCACCAAAGAATTCACTTGACTGATAAAATTTCCTGACTTTTTCCTGACTTTCTTCAAGTTTCAACAAAATTTCCTGACATTTCATGACTTTTCCTGACTGTCCTTAAAAACATACTTTCATTCCTGATTTTTCCTGACCGTATGAACCCTGCCCCTGCCAGAAATTGCCGCCACTGCTCGCGCCATTTGGTACACTTTACAAGTTTAACTATCTACACCCCCCAATAGTTGTCTCTTAAATCCATCCATGACAGTAACTTCTAGTTCGTTCCTTGATAGTGAGATTTGACTGTTTGCATACGAATTATTGCCTAGGACGTATGGGTGGGTGGATGGGTGTGCAGCCTTGCTTCCAAAGTGCTATGATCAATTGTGCACTGCTATACGGTTGTTGAGGTATTTCTTATTGTTGATCATACTATATCAGTAGTAAACTACATTATCATCTTTCCATCTTTGAAAATATGGGCGTGGTTTTAGCTGGACCACACCCAAACTATGGGTGCGGTTGTGCCTAGAGCCCCCCTTGTTAAAATTTTTAGAAATCACCACTGTGGGTGTGCCGATGAAGCTTTTTGATTCAAATTTGTTTGGTTTGCGTAGAATTTTAAGGTCATTCCCCCTGATGGATGATTTACAATGAATATTGCATAAATTTCTTAGGTATGGGGACACTTGGGATCCCTTATGCAATAAAAGTTGGTGGATTGGCATCCATAGTACACATAGTAGCCATTGCAATTATCACATGCTACACGAGTGGCCTAATCATTGAGGCACAATATGACCAAGATTCTAATGATTGTGAAGATACTCGACCAATGAAGACAAGAACTGGTTATGCTGCTATTGGTACATATCAGAATGCTAAGTTTTGTGCTTGAAAGTTTATGCTTACTTACTCTATTTTGCAGGAAAATGTTTCTTGCTAACCAAGTTCTGTAAGTTGAATGACGCGTAAATCGTGGCTATAAAAGTAAAATAGGGGGCTGTTCAATAATTACGTTGCGCCTTGGGGTTGGGTATTTCTACACATTTTTCGTGATTCTCCGTAACGGTAAATTAGGGGGTGGATGGTACTCAAGTCAAGTTTTTCATAATGAAGGAGCTCTGACACTCAGCACATTGCCTGAATTGATGCGGTTGTCGAACGAAACCATGTTTTCTAGTTTTTATTTATCCCTGTCCCATCTTACGTTATGATGAAGATGGAAATTCTAGAGAGGGGGCATGTAATGCTTAGGAACTTTTAGTACTCTAGCAATATATTCAAATTTTGTTTTATTCTCCATAGAAAGGAATGACGTTTCTTTCCTCGTCCCTATCCTTTTACTATATTAAAATGTCGTTTTGCATCGAGGCTGTTGTGCATCGCAAGGGAGGTATTTATTCTAATCGTGACGCAACGCAAGGGGTCTTGTGAGCAAACGTGACAGAGCGGGATGTTGGGGAGGTGGTTCAAAATTGCCACTTTTAGCATGACGTAATTATTGAACAGCCCCTAGCAGGTGTACTTACCTTTCGAAAACCCTCTACAAATGATACTTGCGATAGCTTTATCTTGAAGGTATTATTTCAAGGCTTCAACAAAACATGAAAAGATGCACAAAAGTAATTATGTGCGGTTGAGCCATTCAAAAAAATAGAGACTTTCAAAAGAAACGGCTATCAGTACTATTTGGCTCTTAAATCTCTAAATGTTTGGATTTCACGTTGACTTCTACAAACTTTAAGAACTCTCGATTTTTCATGTACACTTTGCAATTAACCAGAGGACCCATATGGATGTTGGTTGATGTTGCTGGCGTATCCTTTGTAAATAAAAATTATCTATAGCTTTCTTTTCTATGTACTCATACAATAATAAACAATACTTACATATTTTCTATGTAGGAGATGCTGTATGGACATCGTATGGCTCAAGAATTGTTAGTTTCGTCCAACTGATACATTTGCTTGGAGCATGTGTACTGTATCTTATTCTGGTGTCCAATTTCCTCGAAGGTCTTTTCCCGAAGGTGCTCCTAACTGATAATCAATGCATGCTCCTCGCTGGGGTTTTAGTGTTTCCAACAGCATTTTTAAGCAACTTGAGCAACATTGCATGGTTAAGCCTAACCAGTATTGCTTCCCTCAATATTGTATTTGCCTCCCTAATATTTTACTCTGCAACGGAAATTCGTCACTGGGACATGTCTTCATTGCCAATAGCAAGTGTTGATGGTACTGCTATTTCGCTTTGTATTATTCTGTTCAGTTACGTAGCGCACCCATACCTTCCCAAAATTGAAGGAAATATGAAAAAACCACAGCAGTTTAAGTACGTCATAAATATTGCTTTTACAATAGCAACGATTACAAAAATAGTATTTGGTACTTCACTCGCTTGCCACTATGGAAGAAATACAGAACAAAGAGTTACAAACAACATAAAGAATCACAATTTTAAACTGGTAGTGGATGCATTATTAGCACTAAGCGGGCTCTTTTCATTTGCCATGCCATTGAATGTTATTCTACACATACTGCAAAAGTCAGATAATCCATTATTTTCAGGCTTCTTTCCAATATTTAAAAAAGACAACAAAATGACATGGAGTGAAAAGACTATGGATTTGGCTATGAGAGTTACATTAGTTTGCTTGAGTACATTTATTGCAATGCTTCTTCCAGAATTCTCGCTTCTCATGGCAATATTTGGCAGTGTTACTGCACTCTGCTTGGTCATAATTTTCCCTATCCATTTCTATTCGAAACTCTTCAAACACAGGATTGGTACCTTACAACTCATTCTAAACTACACAATTGTTGCAGTGTTGATCGTCGTTGGAGCTTCTGGATTTGTTTATTCACTGAAGGCTTTAATTCGTGCGCTAAAAAACTCTGAAACGTAAAATTTTAGAATTCATGACATTATATCTGGTTTGTGAATGTATGAACTATAGCTGAAACCCAAGCGTATCCTTGCAAATAATCCTAAACATATTTACATGTATTTTTTTCAGTTTCATTGAGCAAGTTTCATTTTTCACTTTGTACTGAACGGCGCCACGTGAACAAACGCCGCATCATAGAGTAGTGGTTTTTTAAGAACGCCGCGGTGTTCCATAGAAAAAATACGGTACTGTTTTTCATATTCATAAGTGAAGGAAATATTGTGGCAGGTTTATTGATATCGTTGCTCTAAAGGTCAATGATGTTTATAAACAGCTTTAAAAATACATTGAAGAAAATTGTTTCCTTTCAGCCAACCACTCTGTATTTAGAGCCCTACATTCTAGTGCAATTTGCCTACTAAAAAATTGTGAAGATTGGTATAGCGCAATGGATAATGGAGAAATAACTGGGCTTGTGTTCGTAGACCCCAAATAAGCATTTGATACCGTCGTCATAACATTTTATGCCAGAAATTAGAGCACTACAGCGTAAAAAATCTTGAACTGCCTTGGTTTAACTCATACTTTAATAACAGGAGGCAATTTTGCAGGGTTAATGGGGTAGATTCCAAAATTGAGACTATTGAGACTGGAGTGCCCCAAGGATCATGTCTGGGGCCACTTTTGTTTCTATTATACATCAATGATTTACCGCATGCATTATATACGTCTTCAATTTCCATGATACCAGCCTATGTTCTAGATCAAAAGACTTGCAAGTGTTGAACGGAGCTCTTAACGAGGACCTCCAACGCCTAGATTATTGGCTACAGGGTAAAAAGCTTTCTTTGAATGCTGTCAAAACCAAATAGTTACTGGTTGCCTCAAATCAGAAGCAAAACGTTGGAAACCAGAGGGAGGGACATTGAAACTGCCCCTCTAATAAAATATCTCGGCATCTACGTAGGTCACACTCTCAACTGGAAAACAACCCAATTGATTACAACGAAAGCGTCTAGGGCATTAGGGACCTTACACTACTGCAAACAT
Organism: Cassiopea xamachana; assembly: GCA_900291935.2. Lineage (NCBI taxonomy): Eukaryota > Metazoa > Cnidaria > Scyphozoa > Rhizostomeae > Cassiopeidae > Cassiopea > Cassiopea xamachana. Next base: position 17,772,546 of record OLMO02000286.1, on the reverse strand, counting down.
TTATTCAAATTTTAAACATTGAAGGCTCTATACACGAGCATCATAGAACCTCACCTCAAATATTGTTGCTTAGTTTGGAGGTCTTGTTGGAATAAAATCGAAAAATAAATAAACGGGGGGCGTTTATTTGGCACTTGAGAGTACTATGAATATAGGGCACTTCAGTTATTGTGCTGAAAAGGGAAGGGGTCTAGATCCCCATGAACTCTCCTAGTTCCACGCCTGCTATTGGAATACTACTTTAGATCTTTTTCCACCTGTTAGAAAACAAAAAATGCTCTATAGAGAAACAAAAAGGCACCCCTTTTCTAACGATTACAAGCTTATTTATTCAAAGCAGTCAGGCTTTAGGTCGTGCACTCAGTTCCAAGTAGCTTACTAAAATGCACGAATGATTGGTATCTAAACATAGACAAAGGTAACTTTACATCAGCTACATTTGTAGATCTAAAGAACACCTTCAATACACTAAATTGTGAGACTCTCCTCATGTTGATTTAATTTTATGGAATAAAAGATAAGAAACTTTGCTGGCTTCGGTCTCGCCTGCCCCACAGGAAACAATGTTGTAAGGTAGGTGGGCAGATTTCTGCATTTGAAGACATAACAAGTGGGATACCTCAAGGCTCATGCTTAGGGCCTCTTCTCCTTTCAGTATACATCAATGACCTATACCAATTTAATTTCTTCGAGCTCGAACCCAAACATTAACACAAATGTAAGTTCTGACTTTCTCTGTTTAAAACGCTGGATGGAATAAAAAAAGCTTTTTATTTAACATCACTAAGACAAAAACACTTCACTTTGGCGTAGAAAAAAATCGAAGGGCATTGAAAACTTTGAAACAAAAAATTTGCAAATAGTCATTTATTATGAACCAGTTTCGATGATCAAACACAATAAATACTTGGGGATTAAAGTTGACCAACTTCTGAATTGGGAGGACCATATTTCTACTCTGATCAAAAAGATATCAAAAGATATAGGAAGCAATTGAAGAGACATCTTCCTTTACCTAAGGTTCAATCGATGTATAGAAGCATTGCAAACACATTTCAGATTCTACTGTTCGGTGTGGGGAGCGTGCAATGCTGCCAGTTGGAAAAAACTAGAAACTACAAAACCGCGCTATTACGATAGCTGCAAATAGCCCTTACCATGCGCCATCCCAATCACTTCTGGAAAAACTTGGATGGCAAGCGATCAGGGAATATTGATGAAGAAACTGCCAGAATTTTGGTCTCAAGTACAGCTGGGGAGCTTCACAATACGAGAATGACCATAAATTACCTCATACCATAAACCATAAATCCCGTGGTCACAGATTCTTCTCCTACAGGAGAGCACGACTTTGGAACAATTTAAGTGCTGAAGTCGAAAGAGTACACCCTAAATCAAGTCAAAACTGCATACAAAATTGGCATGCAATGTTCTCGTTAACTCCATTGCTTTTTACTTTCTTTTCTTATTTTTATTATTGTACGTCGTTCTTATTGTAAGTGATATTTCACCATGACTGTTATAGGACTCTTTAGTTTGCTATTATCTTGCAGGGAAGTATAAAACAGTAGTACCTGCACATTCCATGTGAAGAATTTGCATGAATGAAATGAAACAGGAGGTAAAAGTATGCAAGAGCAATGCAAGTTAGCAGGAAGTAGTATATCATAACTACTTTGGAAATGCAAGGAAACACTGATCGCAGGTCAGGAGCAGTTACTACGGGGAGTAAGGGTGGCAAGGGGGCAAAACACCCCCAGAGTGCCATCGAGTCGACAAACTCTCAGCACAAGTAGCACAGACTTGTGTGACAGATCCGCAAAGAGAAAAAGTGGAAAAACCACGAAGTACGGTACAGCCAGGGGTTTTCGTTCTAAGGGCGTGTTTACATGTGGTGGGCTATCCCACCTAAGTGAACTGTCTCGCCTCAATGAGATCTGCTTGTTCTTAATGATTCTATACAAATTCATCTATGCTTTTAGATGATCAGTGGGCCAATTCCTAGGAGCCTCAAAGCTTTTGAGGTTCTGAAAGTTTTCAAGAGACTGGCTGTTTGCACTATTCGCAGTCTAGACGTAAAATGGGACCCCAATGCTACGGAATTCCCGTCAACTAAATGACCAGAAATTCAACTTAAAATTTGTTCAATGTGATATTCCTCAGGGCTCGTGCTTGGGGCCTCTCCTCTTCGTCCTGTTTGTCAATGACTTCGAACAGTGGCTCACAAAATGCACCTCAAAATATGTACGCGGATGATACCAGTGTAACTTGTTCTGCAGACGACATTGATAAACTCTGCAATGAGCTAAGAGTTGAAGTTTATTGTAGAATGGTTACGGCAGAATAAGCTCAGTTTAAACACTGACAAAACGTAGTATATTGTAGTGGGCCCTAAACCACAAACCAACCATATTATTAGACAAATAGAGATAAGCATAAATTGAGAACCAATCAAGCGAGCCAAAAAAATCAAGCACCTTGGGATTACTGTGGACGAAAACCAAACACAGAATGAGCATTATAAAAAGCTCAAATGTAAAATTAAAGCTGCCCTCTCATTCCTCCAGAAACTTAAGAATATACTAACACAGGCTCAGCCTCATCCGGTGTATAAACCATTTTTTGAAAGTCATCTGAGATACAGTAACTAACTAGGGAGCAATTTATCAAGAACAAAGCTCCAACATCTCCAACGGCTACAGAATAGAGCAAAAATTTTAATAGAAAGCTCTAGGTTATAAGATGGATCGAGGAATAACTGGCTGTCAACTTAAAATATAATATTGACGGGTATGTTGACGGAAACATAAATAAAGAGAAAACTACCATGGTATATAAATCCATAAATAGTCTTGCACCCATTTATTTCTGCAACTTACTTACTAAAAATTAATCTTGGGATATTCTCAATCTGAGCAATCCTGATACCGATTTATACGTTTTGCCCATTTGTGGAATAGTTTAAAGCTTCCATCTAAGAACGCACCCTCTCTTTTCACTTTCCATAGAGCCATTATGCAATAACAGCAAAAAATTAATCTTATTTCAGTTACCATTAATTTTCTAATGTATTTTGAATTTTCAATTCGTACTTATTATCATATGATATCAATAATTGTAATTTTTTTGAGGCAATATTTGTATTTAGACTTTTAACGCTTTTGTACATTATTGTTAGCATTTATTTTAGATGGAAGGACCCTTGAAAACCAGCATATTTGCATATACCATGGTAGTAGACCATTGAAACCCCGCATATTTGCATATACCATGGTAGTACACCATTGAAACCCCGCATATTTTCATATAACATGGTAGTACACCATTGAAAACCAGCATATTTGCATACACCATGGTAGTACACCATTGAAAACCAGCATATTTGCATATGACATGGAAGAGGACNATTTATTTCTGCAACTTACTTACTAAAAATTAATCTTGGGATATTCTCAATCTGAGCAATCCTGATACCGATTTATACGTTTTGCCATTTGTGGAATAGTTTAAAGCTTCCATCTAAGAACGCACCCTCTCTTTTCACTTTCCATAGAGCCATTATGCAATAACAGCAAAAAATTAATCTTATTTCAGTTACCATTAATTTTCTAATGTATTTTGAATTTTCAATTCGTACTTATTATCATATGATATCAATAATTGTAATTTTTTTGAGGCAATATTTGTATTTAGACTTTTAACGCTTTTGTACATTATTCTTAGCATTGTATTTTAGATGGAAGGACCCTTGAAAACCAGCATATTTGCATATACCATGGTAGTAGACCATTGAAACCCCGCATATTTCCATATACCATGGTAGTACACCATTGAAACCCCGCATATTTTCATATAACATGGTAGTACACCATTGAAAACAAGCATATTTGCATACACCATGGTAGTACACCATTGAAAACCAGCATATTTGCATATGACATGGAAGAGGACCATTGAAAACCAGCACAATTGCAGATACCATTGTAGTAGACCATTGAAAACCAGCATATTTGCATATACCATGGTAGTACACCATTGAAAACCAGCATATTTGCATATAACATGGAAGAGGACCATTGAAAATCAGCACATTTGCAGATACAATGGTAGTAGACCATTGAAAACCAGCACATTTGCAGATACCATG
>OLMO02000286.1:17713920-17745176 GCA_900291935.2 Cassiopea xamachana | reverse complement strand
CCCCCCCCCCCACATACTCTACAGGTGCCATGATGCCTCTGATCTTACTAAATACAAATATAAAAACCAGGAAATTCAAAACTTCCTACATAAATGGCATTCAAAATTTCAAAGGTCCTTCTTTCTTCTTAGGCTAAGTGCACATACTAGGCCAAGGGTGGCCAACCCGCGGCCTTTGAGCCGCATGCAGTTCAACCTCATTGGTTGTCCATCCCTGTACTAGGCAGTAACAAAGTAGCAAACATATACACGAGATATTACAACATATCAAAGAGCATTCCATGGTTACGTGTGTGACATTCAGACAAAAATTTGAGTAGCTATTTTATTGGCAATGTCCTGCTGAATCAAATCAATGGAATCTTGTTGAAATTTAGAAAGAACTACTATTTTGCAAGACAATGTATGCTCTACAGTTTTCTAGCTAGTAGGATAAACAACGTATAGTCCAGAAAAGTTTGGTTGCGTATCTGACACGAAGTGGAAAAACTTTTCTACTACATATCATTTGATTCCTAATTCCTGTGAAGGAAGCTGCTCTTATGAAAAAGATTAGGCTTTCTATGATGCCTAAAAAGGATGGCGTAGAAACAGGTATAGGCATAACTCCAAAAAGAAACTATCTCGGTTATGCAGAAACCAAAATGGCAGTTCCGTGTGTGACATGAAAGATATGTGTGTATGACAATCTGCAGTTATTGCTGTTATTTCTTATTCAATCAGAAGGAAATGAAAATTTTGAAGACATGGCAAGGTGTACGAACAATGGTTATCTAATTTAAATTACATATGCACATCAAACTTAAAGAAATATCTCCAAACTTGCTGAACCTGGGGTGTTCCAAGAATAGGAACTCAGTGTCCTCTTCAACAAAAGTCATATATTAATTGACTGAGTCTGTTTTTCAGCCTACAAGAAGTTGCAACTAATATTAAAGGAAAGGGAACAAGACATCCTACCAGTACCTCTTAGTATTAGTGCCTATGTTAAGTACACTTTATTCTGCTCAAAATACTTAAATGAGACCTGTCCTCTACTACCCGCTACTGTAAGTGGTTCTATTTTTGAAGCAACATTTTCACATTTATAAGCTACTTCATCCTTCCTTTCTGGCCACTTGAAATGTTTTCCTGAGCAATGTATTGCAGAAATGATAATTTCATAGGCCAGCACATCTGTGACTTCACCAGGATATACCTTGCCATCATATTTTACAGGCCAGCACATCTGTGACTTCACCAGGATATACATTGCCATCATATTTTACAGCAACCTAGTCTCCAATCTCAAACTCTGAGATTTTTAAACTTATTAAAGTTATTTAAAGTGATTGTTCTTGCGCTATGATGACATTCACTTCGTCTTTAGCATTTATGGTGATGTCAACTGCATCCTTGACATAATTAGCATTTCTCCAAAGCTTTATCATTCTTCCCTTACTAACAATGATAAGCCCAAACTTTCTGTATATATTTCCATCGGGCAACAGTTCTTTCCACTCTCACACTAGTTACTATTGCCAATTCCTTCTCTTTTAGTTTCAATGCCAATGAAACTTCACGACTCTGTAAATAGATCAACTTTCCAAAGCTGAAAGTACTACGTAATTTTCATATAAAACGGCTTTAGTCTGTCAGACACTTCTGTGTCATCCGATTCCCTAATTTCAACGTCACTTTCTTTTGATGCCCGCTTATTCAAGCCATTTGAAACACAAGTGACTTTCAGAATCATCAAAACATATATTTGCAGTTCTATTTTGATGCATTTATGCTTTACAGAAATAGTTAAAATGTTCCCAACTTACGTGGTTAAACATAGTGATTCAATGCCTTTTTGCACGTAGTGACGTCAGTGCAACAACAACTTCTGTCTTACGAAAAGGTGAGGATGGCGGCCTAGCACGATGTCGGTTTTGATGAGAAATAACTGGGAAAACCAGCGAAGTACGCAAGTGAGAACAAAACACTTTAGATCATGGGGTTTTACGACATTCTTTACAACATATCAAATTTTAGTTTTTTTCCGAACTTCCCCTTTAATGCGATGCGGCTTATAATCAAGGGTGGCTTATAGTCGAAGACATGCGATGCGATGCGGCCTATAATCGAAGAACTGCGATTCGATGCGGCCTATAAGCGAAGAACTGCGATTCGATGCGGCCTATAATCGAAGAAATGCGCTACTCAACATATGACTCACCTTTAAGTGCTATTGGAATTGCCTCCTTCTGGATGCTTGTGGGGTTTTTCCATCCTAATCGTTCGCATGCTTGACATAGAGTATCTACAATTCCCTGCAATGAAACAGAAAACCTGAAAAACAGTAGACTACTTGTTATTCACTATTTCATACAGTAAATTCAAACAACTAAGCGTAGGAGCACTTCAAATTTACGTTAACTGAAACATTTCTGCCGAATAAGCGATCTGGCGAGGAGTCAAAAAGGTTGCCCAAGTTCCCATTGTTCTTTCAAGAAACTTGCCCGAATATAGCGGATTTCTGCCCAACTAAGGAGGGCTGCAGTCCCCTGCCACCCCCTAAGAAAGGTTGCAGCCCCCTGCTTTTTCCATTGGACTTCGATATTACAAGCCTAGAATTAAACACTTTTTCGAGCGAAACACTCATCTTGCTTTGCATTTAATTTTAGCAAGATGTTTCCTTAATGAAATAAATTGAGATGGCATTGAATGCCCTCCTTATTTCATCTCCACCATTATCAAAGAGAGATTTAAGCCTATATAAGATATTGTTTCTATATATTACTTTTATTGAGAAACTATGACGTATACCTTTTCAATTTCCTCATATTCTACTACTGCTATCAGGATCTTTCGAAAAATTCGAAGACTTGACGGGTTATTTGTACATGGAATCAAAAATATTTGCCAATACACAAGCCCTCATATAAGTACAGGCTTGGAAAGCTGGGAAAAATATGAAGTCATGTTACGGAAACACCAAGGTAAAGAAACACTATTGCAAATAAGCAGGAATTTTGAACAACCAGGAGTCTACTATAATTCAAAACATTTACTAGCTTGTTTCACAATTGAGCATTCTTAAGATTAAACATTTGATTAGGGAGTAGCCACAAATTATCAGCTGTATGGGAACAGATGATATTTGTTTGGGCCATGGAAAGCTTTGCTTTATCTTTGTGTGAGTCGGTTTTAGGGGTTGGGTGGTTTGGTTCACTCCATTCACATGATTTGCTGCGTTACATATGCTTTGAATTTGAAGGAAAAATGTCCATTTTACTTTTCAAACTACGAAGGGTTTGATGAATGTATGCTTAAAACTTGTGGGATTCGGTACCCTCAACAATGTTAAGAACCACTGTTTTAGAGCATTGACCTTTATCACGAAATGAATTACAGTATAGTCCCGATAATTCGGATATTTTCCAAACTCCTGAAATTCTACATAGTAAATCATACTGGGTTTTCTTATAGAGCTGGCTAAACTTTATCCGGATTTTCCGTTAAGCATTGAGTTCCAAATTCTCAAAATTGTCAAAGATAGAAACACCACATCTAGCGTACTTTTTCATTGCTATTCCACTAACTGGTAGCTATTTGCGTAGGAAATTTTTGTTGAAGTTCTACAAGACACTTATACTTCCCTTGCTTCAAGTGCTTCAAGACACTTAGACTTCCTTTGCTTCAAGTGCTTCAAAAACACTTATCCTTCCCTTGCTTCAAGTGCTTCAAGACACTTATACTTCCCTTGCTTCAAGTGCTTCAAGGCACTTATACTTCCCTTGCTTCAAGTGCTTCAAGACACTTATACTTCCCTTGCTTCAAGTGCTTCAAGACACTTATACTTCCTTTGCTTCAAGCGCTTCAAGACACTTATACTTCCCTTGCTTCAACACAATTCATAAGTAATAAAGAAAATGTTATGAAAATTCTACCGGACGTGGTAGGTAGTGTCTCAGTTTGATTACTTTCAAGCTGTAATTACATTATTCAACCCATACTTCATTGTATGTTTCAAAAATGACCCTCCAGTTCGTCCGGATTTCCACTTAATCCGGATGTTCCCCTTACTCTCGATCGATCCAGAATATCCCGAGTACAACTGTACTTTTTGGAAATTACACAACAATATTAAGGACATTTGGTACAAAAATATTAATATACACACACCAAATGAGCGCATGTTTTTGGACCTGAAAAAAGCCTGACTGGATCATGATATTTTGTGATCGAAGTTATCATTTCTTGACACTAGTGGGAAAACACACAGCTGGTTCATATCATACAGTAAAAATAGAGTACAATTCTGCTCTGTTGATAGCCAAACGTCGCCTACGCGTTGAATAGATTGGCATTCCTCAGGGGTCTTTCATGGGGCCCTTACTATTTATTATACAAGTTAATAATTTAGACTTTATCTTCAGGTGTAACTCCCAATATGTATCCTGATGATACAAGCATAACCAGCTCCTCTACTTAAAGTGTTTCCCTACTTTGGAATATAAATATTGAGATGACTAACATTACCAAATAAATCTGGCAAAGCAAACAAAACAAACCTAGTTTGAACGTGGCTAAAAGAGAATCCATTGTGATATGTCCTGGGTCGTCGAAAGTCAGGTTATGGTTACTGACTCAGTAATTCTTCCAAAAAGGGAGTGACATACTAATTGCAGGCACGTTCACGGACTAAAATAATTGCAGACACATTTAGACCAGGTGGAAAACAGGGAAGGGTCCCCCGACGAGGAAATTTATGGGACCAAGTGGGCTTGATCAATTTTGTGGTGCTGAGTTCAAACATCGTTGGTATACAGGCGTTAGGTAGGACTTTCAGCCTCATTTTCATGATTCAAAGTCTCTCTCTGGTGAAAGCGAGCAGCGCGTTATTTTAAAGCAAAAAGCATGGGAAATTTTGGTGAATAAGAATGCCTTATGATATTTTATATTGCTATGTGAACGACCTGATGTTATGCTGGCAGTGGGCGTGGTTTGCAGTCCTTTTCATGATAAGAATGGCTGGGCTGGACAACATTTGATCTCTACAGTGGACACAAAGTCAAAAAGTAAAGCAATAGATGTAGTATTGGCAAATTTGGGCTGTCTACTGTGGAAGCAGTTTATGAAATGGACATTAGGTTCATCTTTCAATCTACTTTCAATGATTTTTACGTGTGTGCATGCTATGGAAACGGATTGTCTAAGCAAGGAACACGAACATACGCTAGCTACATATAATAACGGAAATGCTCTCTATTCATCTTTTTCTTCAAACATATCATCAGAATCAGCTTCCAACAAACATTATGCATGAAATTAGTGTTCTCTTCATCTTCCACGCAGTAAATAAGCAGTTGGCTAACACCATCTCGATAAAAAGCAATGGTCTACTTAACTCATTCTCTTTCATCCCAGCCAAGGTTCATCGGACATTTTAGGTTGAAAATCAGTCGATTGCTATTCCTGAATAGCAATACAACATATTCAGCACGCATGATTTAATACTCTACATTAGCTTCACAAGATGGCAAAGTGGGCAAAGGATAAGATCGACTGTTTCCTTCTCTTTCGAATTTTTATAAGATCTTATTTCGGAGCTTATTGACTGATGATTTTCTTATGTTATCTACACAGTTCTTTCTAACCCTTATGAAACATGATCAGGAACTTGAGGAGTGGTGTCTATGCAGATTAGTATTTTTGAATTCTTCGCCTTTCAATATTGCTTTTCAAATCACTGCCTAGCCTTTCCTAACCCTAGAAATAGTCATTACTCGAACATGCATGTATACCAATGAGAGCTTTATTCTTTCCAAAATTGAATTTCATTACTAAGCTTCATAGATCTATCATTTCAGTTGTTAATTACAATACTAACGCTACTAAAATTAAGTGCTACAAATTATTCAAGGATATCAATATCACCAGGAGATTGAACCATTATTGCATCTCCTGGAAAGCATTGGCAGCAGAAGCCAATGCAACCAACCTTGCGTCTGCTTCTTTGTGGTCACTGGTAAAGTCTTCGCTTGTTGATGTGTCATCTACTGTAATTTCCGTGTATGTAGCTTTTTAGAAAACTAGAAAATTTTGCCATGTATATTTTTTCACCGTTCTTCGAATGGTCGCTGGATAACATTGAACAATACTTCATACTGCCTGTTTTTTCAAAAATTTTGGAAAGGGTTGTTCACAACCAACTCTATGAATACCTAGAGAGAAATAGATTTCTGTCCTCGCAACAGTTTGGATTTAGAAGAAACCGTTCAACATCTTCGGCTGTTGTCTACCTCACTGATATTGTGAGAAAAAATATGGACAGGGATCAACTTACAGGTGCCTTGTTTGTAGACCTAAAAAAGGCTTTTGATACAGTGGACCACTCAGCTCTTATTTCAAAGCTTCCTCTTTATGGTATTGAGCATGCAGAGCAAAAATGGATTCAAAATTACCTTACACAACGATCGCAAATTGCTTGTTTCGAAGGAAAACTATCGATAGAAGAAATATGGAATCCCCCAAGGCTCAATACTAGGTCCTTTGCTGTTTCTAATTCACATCAACGATGTCCATTTATATATCGAAAATTGCAAAACTATAATGTATGCAGATGATACTGTTCTCCTGTTTTCGGGGAAGACAGAGGCTGAGATAAATAAGGCAACCAATCATGATGCCAATCTCTTGCATACTTGGCTTTGCAATAACGGTCTCATTCTGAACTCAAATCAGGGGAAAACCGAATTCATGATGTTTGGTACAGCAGCAAGGAGGAAAAGGATAGAAAATGAGATGACAATAGAAATTAATTCTATGCCCATAAGCAATACAAATCATTACAAATACTTGGGTATCCATCTGGACCCATCGCTGTCACTGAGCGACCATATTCATAAAGCTTGCAAAACAGCATCGAGTAGACTAGGCCTGCTGAGGAGTATTCGACCCATCCTTACGATCCATGCTGCCCTCGACCTGTATAAAGCAATGGTACAGCCAGTCATGACATATTGTAGTACAGCGTTCTTATCCATTTCGGAGACAAATAGAAAGAAATTTGAACGGTTGGAAAAAAGAGCTGCCAAGTTCATATTTGGAGAAGGATATCAACGAGAAGATCGTATGTTTTGCTCGTTTGGAGATATGCAGAATATGCAGTGTGCTAAATTCGTGTTCAGATGCCTGAACAAAACTGCTCCTGATGTATTTCATGACCATATTGAGAAGGTTAACCACCAAAAAGCTACAAGAGCCAATGGACAAAACATAAAAATTCCAAAAATAAAAACTGAGAGCGCGAAAAGAGGACTTTACTATAGTGGTGTAAAGATTTATAATGCATTGCCAACACATTTAAAAACGGAGAGATCATACCTTCGATTTAAGCAAGGACTCAAAGAACATTTTATGGACTGATTAAACTATTATACAAAAAAATTGAATTTTAATGTTATTTACCGTATCTATTTATCTATTTATTTTCAGACTTTTTTAAACTGTAAATTTTTATTTAAAAATTTTTATTTATTTTAATTTTCATTTAAAACAGGGCTTCTAAGGATAGCAGCTTAGATATTGTAGCTGATTGAATAACCCTGTATAAAGAATGTATTATTATTATTATTATACTTTCTCCATTGCGAAGAAGGCTTGTGAAATCATATTAGTATTGGTAAGTACAGCTCTCTCTCCCTTACAACTTTCTCCTTCATGCTATTTTCCTGGTATATATCAGAAACTATGAGAACAGTATATCGAAAAGGAAATAGGAAATATAAATTTAGATGAAAATTCTCTAACTGTTGCTGCAGTTCCAACGCAACTGAGTATAAAAGCGGCAGGATCTAACAAGCATGTNTTATCCAGAAACAGATCGAAGAAGGGTGGAATAGGCTACTTGAGAAAACAGTTGTTTCACAAGGATTAGAATGAATTTTCAGTTAGTTCACTGTGTGGGTAACATAAGAAAATCCTCAGACAAAAAGCTCCGAAATAAGATCTTATAAAAACTCGAAAGAGATAAGGAAATAGTCGATCTTATCCTTTGGCAACTTCGCCATCTTGTGAAGCTAATGTAGAGTATCGTATCAAGCGTGCTGAATATGTTGTATTGCTATTCAGGAATGGCAACCGACTGATTCTCAACCTAGATGGTCCGATAATTACATAGCAGTACAAAATGGCATAAGGCGTTCTTACTCNCACCAAAATATTCCCTGCTTTTTGCTTTAAAATGACATGCTGGTCCCTTTCATAAGAACAAGACTTTAGATCATGAAAATGAGGCTGAAAGCCCCACCCAACGGTTGTATACCAATGATTTTTGAACTCAGTACCATGAAATTGACCAAGTCCACTTGCTCCCATAAACTTCCCCATCGGGGGACCCTCCCCTGTTCTCCGCCTGATTTTCCGTAACGATCTATATTTCGGGAATACCTGGAATTTTTGTGTCCTTAGATCTTATAAATCATAAACGCCTTACATATATATACCAATGCTACAAATATATGTCATAATATCGTATATATCTTGTGTGTTACAAATTACAGAGAAAGATACAGCAATCTATAAAAAGTAGTCTCTGGGTCACAGAAAGGTTTACATGCATGTAGCTGCATGTCAGGGACTAATACAACCTCACATCCTTGTGATGGTATGTCCTTTCCTGAGCTTCAACATTCTTACAAAGGGTTCATGACTATAAAAAGGAATTGTCAGCAGAAGAGTAGCAGCTGTTTCAAATTTTCCAACAAAAAGAGCTTTTACTAAATGTAGAGGAAATTTCAGATTTTGGGATCTCCTAGATCCTCATGTTCAGAACATTCTACTGACAATGTTCTCTAATCAGAATGAATGTACTGTATATTCCATGTTGTGAAATATCAATTACTATTTAAGTTGACATATTGTCAGCAAAATTCAAAACCACAAGCAATTCTAGACTTGCAGAAATAGTTCAAATTTTGGAAATTTGCTGACAGCATCTGCGACTGGGAGGAGTAATACAACAATACAATAAATACTTTATTTTAAAAGTGGCTTATATACTGCATATACATGGTTAAAAGGAAAATAAATTATCAATAAAATGTCTACAGATTCTGCAGCCAAACAATCTTATCTCCAAGATATTATACCTTTCTTAAAATTTTGAAGATTTAGAATGGTCTCTAATGGTTACACTAGGATTCACCAGAGTTTATTCCCAATGAACCTGATTATTTCAATGCCACATGTAGTTGTTCTGACTCTCATGTGTTCCCTATAATGATGCCCCTACATAGGTCATGCAAAGCAACAAAATAGCCTGAAAAAAACTGAAATAAATTGACGTCAGTCATGAGATAAATATAAGAATGCAAAGTGAGGGCAAAAATTATGCACATAATTATTGGCAAGCAACAGCTAGAGCTGGAGAACTAAAAATTAGCACTTTGTGCCAGGTTAGCATTTTCCTGGTGCATGATGGTAAATCATTTTAATACAGTAACCAGCAGCCCTGGAGTAAAGACCAACTCACTCTACACAATTTCAGAATGCTACTAAACTAATCATAGAAGGCATTGCTTGTCTGTACTTGAAAAGAAATACATATAATTTGACAATAATTCCTTCCAAACACATGCAATTCCATGAAACTGACATCAAGAAACAACTTCCCCTTTTGCACCTAATCTGTACAGAATGGCCACTCTCTACAATGGCCAAGATTGGTGGGTCCCTAGGGTGATCCTTACAGGCAGGTATCACTGTACATGGAATGTACCTTGGATTTTGTATGCAAAAGATGCAGTGGTGAAAATAATTAAATTATATGGTGTAGGCCAAATTTGGAACTGGGGTTTTGAGGCACATTTCTAGAACTGGTGCTAAACATTCAAGATAAGAGAAAGTATATCCCAATAGGGTCCAGGGATGGCACACATGACAATTTTTCAAAAATACAGGTTTCTGCAATTAAAAATAAGTACATTTTTGCCAAAAGCATTAATTTATTTACTTAGGTTCCTCAGGGTGCTAGAGAAGGTAATTTTTCAATTATAGTGATGTACCAAAACAAGATTGACCTAGCAGGACAAGTTTCTTGAAATAATGATATCTGTTTGAGTATTATTGACAGGGCACTCACAATTGAGTGGGATCATTCATTCAGCTGAACATGAAGAAGAGATTGTGGGTTTCACTGTCCAGTTTTGACTCAGTTGAAATTAAGTGTCTAGTGAAAAAATGCTTCCCATTCACCAGGGAAGATAGTCGGACATTTTCAAAATTTTTGTCTCAGTGTTACTGGCAGCTTGAGCATTTGTACTGGCCATCCTGAAGATGGGAGAGTTATGGTGAGAGTGCAACAACCTTTTCTGAGAATGTAGGGATATAAGTATTGCCCATAATTTCTAAAGATCTAAGGCTCAAACTTTTTAGCATATGCTCTTTTTTTACATGAAACTAGTTTCTGAGCAACCAAATAATAGCCAGCCAACAATTTAAGAAATTTTTAAAACAACATGGACAGAGCTAATAAACTTTAGAGAAATTGGGCATGTAAAGCAGTTACCTAGTTCAATGTAGAGCTGAACCAAAACAATATGAACATGGCATTGCTTTAGATTTTAACTTGCACGAACACATTCTGTTTGTCATACTACTGTTAGTATGCGTCGCTGTAATTTCTAGGTTTTCATCTGCTTACATTTGTTGTTAACATTTGTTTACATTTTCACTCCAAGTTTGTTTATTAAATTACAAAACTTCTAGAACTGGAATGTGGCCAAAAATTATGAAAGTTTACTACGAAACTTTGGCCTGTTTCTTAGGGGTCATTCGAAAAGTGTGTAACAGTAGGAGGTGGGTGGGTATGCACTATTTTTGTGACGAACTGTTACGGAAAATATAGGGGGTTGGGGTGTAACTTACTTTTGTCATATAAAACTAAAAATATAGTGCAATAGTTCCATTTCTCACTTTATGAAGAGTTCTTCCAAAAAATACTCAGATTAACAAAGAGTTTTAAGACCTTGTCAAGATTGGGCGAACCAAATTGCACCTGCCCCCCCCCAAGACAATCCATGTCTCCACGCTACTGCTCCACGTGCTGAACGTTCAAGATAAGAGAAAGTATAGTCCCAAATTTCTAGAAACTAGTGATTTGTGTTCAGCTTCAAAAATTTGACAAAACAGGAACCAAGGAGAATAATTCAGGCTAAATCCACACTACCACGCCAACAGGAAAGCTAACTCTATGCCGGAGATCATCCGGCCTAAGAGCATGAAATGGACCGTGGACATCAAAAGGTATCTACTTAATTGGTACAAATATAGCTGCGATATTTACCAATGATGCAAAAGAAACCTGATCATTTTCCTCCTTTAGAGCCATTCGAATCTGTTCGTTTTGATCTTTCCCATCCATAATTTTTCTTCAAATACAACACTTCATTAACTAGTAATAATAATTTCTATGAATTCAACACAACACATGCATATTGCACTACCACGCATGCGTGTTTAAAAAAATTCAATTTCTTCATACATTACTTCCTAAAAATTGCGGATGGATAAGTTTTCGGACAAATACAAGGTCCTAACATTCTGCCGTCCGAACTTTTTACCGTTTGACTATTTTACCGCTACTATATTGTGCAGATTTTTCAAGAGGCAATTACCTAAAACCCCGGCCAAAATAGTTGGAACACGTCGAAGATTTCCACGCATTTTCTCTCCTGATCCACCCCTCCCCCACTACAANATGTTGAATTGTGAAGAATTTTTGTCACTTTTGGAGTATCTTGGACCATGGAGCTTTAGATCTGTCCTTCCAACGCACAAATCAACATTGTTTTGAGGGGAGGGGAAGGTGAAAATTCCGAAGGCTAACCAGAGTCACTATGACAGCTCTGGAGCTTGTCTAAAAGATTTTAATGAGAATTGTAGGTACCAAACAGTTGTCAAACTTCTTCCAAATCTTTGAATTTACTTTCTTTTAGGTAAAGATAATTCCTCGATTTCATTTTCAGAACTACACGCTGTTTTCAACAAGAAACCGGCCTAAAGGCGATCTTGCACTAGACAGAAAAACATTTTTAGAACATTTAGAACTACAAGGAAAGCGATAAGACACTTTAGGCAAATAGAAGTTTCTTACACTTTCACTACAATTTAGTTCTTTAAATTAAGACATTTTAAGAAACTAATAGAACTGAAATGTGCCCAAAAATTAAGAAACTTTTACTATTTGGCATGAGCCAGGTTTCTTTTTAAGAACGTGTATGAAAATTTTCGTTGAATATTCACGCAGTATATATCCACAATCTTCCTCGTTTTTCCAACCCATTGTACAATTTTTTTATCTATAAGCCACTGGAGAGTTTTAAAGCAGCGTTTCTGCAGTAGAAATTTGCGAGGGCCACATGAGGGGTGTTCTTGCTCCAAGTGAAGAAATTATTCCTTTTCGACTTTTTGATGTGGGCTGTCCGTTCCAATGAGGGGAGAAAGATATGATTAGCAGGATGCTAGAGACGCTATATAGCTCCGACAAAAGCATTCATTGTCTTCTGATGGTGAGGGTAACATGCTCCGACGAAGGTGNGCTCTAGTTCTCTGGCCTTCCCCTTGCGCCAACGCATTTTCGGGGACATTTCAGACAAAGATATAACCTAGGAAAGCGCTTCACTTATATTACTTCATTAAAATGGCGATATTTTTGATTTATAAGTTTTAAGCAGTGGCGAAGCCAGCTCTAAAAAGTTAGTCATGCGAAATTGATTAAACTTTCTGCGCTTGCGCAACGCAATTGTCACTGCGCATCTGTGAAATTTAAAGAAACAAAAGAAAGATGTTGAGACCGAGAGAGAGATGAAGGGAGATGAAATGACGCTTGAAACATCATCATTATAATCGTCTTAGAATTCTTGGATGCACTTCTTCGGTGGGCTACTTTACCGAATTAATACCGAATATTTTACCGCTATAATATCATTCACACAGATATTAGCTCTACTGCAGCTACCAATGTGGCACATTCTAAACACTTTTCTATNTCTCATTTTGCAACATTCGTGGACTATCCTCCTATTTAAATTCTCTACACCAAGATCTCCAGTCCTCAAACCCTTGTGCCCTCTTCCTCACCGAAACTAAATTGAGCCCTCTCCTCATCTGAAATGCCCTGGATATGAGCTTTTTTCTTTTTTTCCCCTAATGGCGGTGTTTTTGCAGTCATCCGCTGTGAGGTACAAAGTCCTTGTCTAACTCAATTCAATTCAACTCAAGTTCTGGTTTTCAACTCATCTGGCTGAATATTTCCCTACCTAATACTTCAAAATTCATTTGCACCCTAAACCGCTCGCCTAATTCAAAAAATCACGAAGTCCTATTTGACCATCACTCTAAATCAATTGGCACAATCACTCTTCAATCTCCTCGCTCTGAAATTATTATCCTTGGTGATTTCAATGCCTACAATCCAGACAGGCTTACCCACTCTTCACATTTCACTAGCCCTGGTGGTCCTGATGCAGAGGCCTTTGCCATTGTGAATGACCTGTCACAATTAACATCAGAACCCACACGTATCCCTGATCGCTCAGTAGACAATGCTAATACACTCAATCTCTTTCCTACATCAAACCCAGACATTTACTCACACCCAGAAATTTACTCAAACCCAGACCTCTTGGTACCTCTAATAATTGCCTTAGTGCCCTACAGCATACCTCTGTCTCCCATCAGGAGAGATTTTTGTCTTCTCAAAAAAATATCCACTTTAACAAAGCTGACTGGGACTCTCTTCAAGCCTTTATCGCTGCATATCTCTGGTATTCCGACTTCTCTAACGATCCTTCTTCTTTGCCACTTTCATCACTAACGGAATTCGACTTGGTATGGATCTCATTATTCCCTCTTCCTATAAACCTGGCAAAAAACATTCTCCAAAATGGTTCAATTCACAATGTTCAAAGGCTGTCAATGCTAAAAACTACAGAATTCAAAGCATGGAAACACCACCAAACTCCAAATTCTAGAGCTGCATTCGTACAAGCTCGTTATATATGCTCCTATACCATCAACAATGCCAAAACTGCATTTGTTAACCATATCAGCAACAAGATTGCTTCATGTAAAAATTGGACCTCGCTCCTTTTGGTCCTTAGCTAAAGCTGTCTTACAAAACTTTTGCCATTCTTCTTTTCCTCCTCTAGAAACAGCCTTGGCGTATCTTCGTGCACTACTTCCTATAAAGCCAAACTTGCTTCCAATTCCAATGTTGCTGACCAAGGATCCCAACCTCCTCTCTACCCTACATCCACCATTACAATGTCCCCTATTAAATTTCCTACACGCAAAGTTCGGAAAGCCCTTCTTCAGCTCAACACCTCCAAATCCAAAGGACCTGTTGGTATACTTACTATTGTTCTAAAGTCCGTTGCCCCTGAACTCGCCCTTGTTCTCAACAAGCCTTTTCAGCTTTCCTATAATCTTGGAATATTCCCTTCTTGGAAACCTGCACGTCTTCCCTATCCCCCAAAAAGAGTACAAATCTCACCATTCAAACTATCGCTCTATTGCAATCAATTCTCTCATCTTTAAGACAATGGAGACCATTATCACCAAACAACTGCTTGCCTTCCTTGAAACTAACAGCCTCCTTTCTGATCATCAGTATGGCTTTCGATAAGCCAGATCTACTGATGACCTTCTAGCCTATGCTGTTCATGCTTGGTCCTCTGCTTTAGAATCTAATAGTGAGAGTAGAGTGATCTCTCTTCATATTTCCAAGGCCTTTGACCAAGTCTGGCATTAAGGTCTTCTTGCTAAGCCACCAATGTTCGGCCTCCACCCCAACCTCACTACATGGATTGCTAGCTTGCTATCTGAGAGGTCAATTGTAATTAGGGTTGATGGCTTCCTAAGCCTCATTCTGTAAACTCAGGTGTACCTCAGGGCGGCTCTGTTATCTCTCCTGTGCTATTCATCTTCTTCATAAATGACCTACTTTCCTCTACATCTGCCAGTACTTTCTCTTTTGCTTACGACACTTGTTTTATTTCACCACATCAAAACACCTCAGCCTCACTTCTCACCAATGACTTGACAAATGTAAAGAGGTAGGGTAACAACAACAGCATCAAGGAGAAACACCACAGGTTGTCTTATCACGCAAACATCACCATGACTTTCTCCCGTTTTCATTAATAGCTGTGAACTGGAAATCTCATCTTCTTTCACTCTGGTTGGTTATTCTATTTCATTTAATCTCACTTGGAAACCCCATATCCATTCAATTGCTGAGCATACATTTCAGAAATTCGGCTTTCTTTCTAGAGCCCGTGACTATTTCTCACCTCCTCAGCTGCTAACTATATACAAATCTCAGATTCGACTTTCTCTATAACACTGCTCCCATGTCTGGGGCGGTGCTCCTAAATCTTCTCCCCATCTCCTCGCTAAAGTCTAGTCTAAAGCAATTCGTCTCATCGACAATCCAGACCACGCCAATTCTCTTCAGTTTTTCTCCCATCGTCTAGTTGCAAACCTTTCCATTTTCTACCGACATTTTAATGGACATTACTCTCGGCAAATCAAGAATATCATTCCTGATCCAGCGAGGCGTTTGAACAACCAGAAGCCCTGCCCAATCATATCCTTTCCAAGTTACGTTACTTAATCCACGAACTCTAGCTCACAAATCACATTCCATTCCAAGAACTTCTCAACTACGGAACACATTACCTTCCATTGCTTTCCTCGAATCCTGCAACTTATCATCCTTCAAATCTAACATCAACAAACTTTATCTTATCCCTCTATCCACGTAACCTCTCTCTCTTTTCTAAGTCTTTCTTTTGCCAGGGCATTGCTATAGGCCCCGGATTGGATCGATTCTGTACTCGGTCATCTTTTCTAATTATTCCGGTCATCTTTTCCAATTATAAATTAACTTATACGCCTTTCTGGTTTACATTATAGTGCTAGTAGAACTGCAGCCGGTTTTGCGTGTGATAAACGGAGATTTAATACGAGCAGAACCAAAGCGGGACCGAATTGAACCGGGTGTTGAAATCATTGGGGGGGGTTACTGACGCCCCCACACTCCCCTCATTTGCAAACCTGCTGCCAGGTTGGTATTTTCAATTTCAAATATCACAATTTTGGCATTTTTGGAGTCGTTTGGAGTTCAAGAAATCTACCAAAAAGATTTGTTTGGTTGTTCATTAAGGTCTCAGATAAGCTCTGGTAAAAATAGTGAAACCTGCTACTTTTTGCAAAAGTGGAGAGCCAGTGCCCCCACCCCTGGTTTCGATGTCCCTGCCCCACTACTTTGCATGCAACAGTATGTTTCAATATTTCCAAAGCTTTTTACAGATGAAGTTACCAAGACAGATCATATCCATTAGCTCATATTCCTAAAGCTTTGAAAGTGCTGCTGCAGTGAACAATTTATGCAGGGGCATCAAAATGACTTTAAAAGCTTATAAGTAGAGCTGGTTTATCCCCAACCTTGGTGATCAGGCCACTCCACTTTTATAGTCATTTCAATGCCCCTGCAGAGGTGCAATGAGAATTGTATTGGGCCAAGAAATGCTAGCTTCTAGGGGTTCATTGTACAGTTTGGTATAATGTCATAAAGCATAGTTCAAATTCTCATATGAAATGCCAAGCTAGCAACTGTCAGGGTTGACAATTTGTTTGCATTAATAGTGGTGATTGATGAGCATTGCTTGTATTAAACTGATTACAGTATTCTGTTGCATCAGAAGATGCAAAAAGTTAAAATCAACATTTTTCATGCATAATGGTGATACCTGACTCGCTGATTTTGAATTGTACTTACAAATGAAATAAAACAGTGTTGGAAATTGCCACTCCAAATAAGATTTTTCACTGTCCCTTCTGTCACTGTTACTCCTGCATCTATCATGCAACCTCTATCATTGGTGAAAAGTCAATCATTTTCATTTCAGTTCTAGAGTGGATACATATAACCCTGGCTATTACAATATGTGAGATCATTGAAATAAAATGAAGCAATGGCCCAAATATTTGATACAATGATAAAAAGAATCCATAAAAAGAAAGTTTATTGGCTATGAAGTCATAGTTAGAAACCAGGCATTGGATATTTAGCAGCAAATTCTTCTACTGAGCCACGAAGTTTTTCAATCTTGGCAGCATAATGGAGTTCTGAAAGTTGCAATTTGAAATCTTTCAGGGTGGAAGCTTTTTCACCATTTCTCAATGACATTTCAACTTCAGCTGCAATTTTCAGGGCTTCATCAATGAAATGAGCTACATTCTCCATTTCAGCTTCATTCATGTTCCTAGATGTTATTGCCGGCGTTCCAATACGCATACCACCAGGATTCAATGCACTCTTATCACCAGGGACTGTATTCTTGTTAGCTATAAACAAAACAATAACCATACATTCTGGGGCAACAGTAAGGCCCTCCCAGGGGTATTGGGGAGCAATGGGAACACAGACTCCCTTGGGTGGCCTCAATAGTGATCAAAACTACACATAGAACAATGATATTGAAACGCTTCTTGGAANAACCGCAGCTGAATTATAAATTTCAACAGAAGAGTCACGACGAGAAACATGTCAGAGAGAGTTCCTTTCTTCTTTATTTAATGCGACATTCCAGAGTTCATTAGTACGACATAACATAAGATGTAACTGATGTTATTTAAGACATAACCAGAAAGTCTTTACCTAGGAAATATAGGACGTTTCGAGACATCATGTCTCATCCTCAGCTAATAAGAAAGTGGCAGTAAGGAGTTTTATAGACAAAATTGGGGAAAAAACAAGTAGGAAAAACAAATGGGAAATCAAGGAAAGTAAACTCACGGGGAGACAATCAATGGGGGAATACAAAGTAAATGCCTATATAAGGTAATATTCCACCAAACAGCGGAAAACACACATAATTGCCTAAATAAGGAAAGGATAAAATAAGTAAAGAATACGTGACTAAGAACCCTAGGGGGCTAACATAAACGAAGGGGAATTGAGGAACTCTGAAAAGTAAGCGTGGGAATGCATTTGGGGTTCTTGGAAGTGCATACTTGCATAACTTCATATCAGCTCTAGAATTGAAAATACTGTATTTTGTACTTGCACTTTTCAAATGAAAAACTTAATTGCATTTGAAACGTGCAAGTACAAAATTCCCTTATCTTTTTATCTGCACAAAATTAAACGCTCAAGCTTCTTCATTCAGCAAAAGGTACACAATATGTTTAACGCAGTATCCGTTTTGAACTGCCCTAAATAACATCATCAATTTCTTTATGATGCTGTTTAATGTAGAAAGCAGATCTATTTACGTAAAACAATAGATTCTGAACATGGCGTCACATTTGGAGCCTTTTATCATATGGATACAAAATAAAACAAATTGTCCAATTGGGCATCCTTAATAAAATGAGGGAATCAGCATTTTAAAAATCAATTTTCCACCATTGACCAATAAATGACACTATTTGAACAAATTCCAAAGCTCCATGCTGAAAATTAAGGGAAAATAAGCTTCAAGGAATTGCTTTCAGACCTTTGGATGTGACACTTTGATCAAGTATATCTACCATTGTCACATCCAAAACTTTGGATTGTCCCTATAGGAGAAATCTAGCATAGAAGTTCCATGAGGCCGGGAAATTAGAGCCAAGCATTCGTACATCTCACGTTGGTGAAAAACAGCCTGATATGACAATGGATGGGAAAAGATATTGCTCAAAGCTGTCAATGAAAGGTATAAATTTATCTGTGAAAATCACAGCAGCAAAATTATCAATATTCATAGTATTAGTTCAGAAGTAGAACTGGCTACCTACCTGTTATACCGCATCGCTCCAAAACTGCATCTGCTTTACTGCCACTGAGTTTTTGAGGTCTTACATCAAGAAGGAACATATGCATATCAGTACCACCAGTGACAATGGTATAGCCTGCTTTTATGAGAATGGATGAGAGAACTTTGGCATTGGCAATAATTTGCTTTGCATATGACTGAAACTCATCTGTGCCTGCCTGTTTCAATGCAACAGCAATGCCAGCGATATTGTTGTTATGTGGGCCTCCTTGTAATGCAGGAAAAACGGCCTGGTTTATGGCAGATTCATATTTGTACATAATCTTCTCTCCCTTGCTGGTAATATTCTTGACTCCCTTCCGGAAAAAAATCATCCCTGCCCGTGGGCCTCTCAAACTTTTATGAGTTGTTGTTGTGACAACATCAGCAAAATCAAAAGGCGACTGAATGGCATTACCAGCAACAAGACCACTAATATGGGCCATATCAGCCAACAGTATTGCTCCAATTGAGTCACAAATTGATCTGAACCTTGCATAATCAAATTCTCTTGAGTAAGCACTGCTACCAGCAATTATAAGTTTAGGCCTAAACAGCTTAGCAGTGTGTTCAAGTTGGTCATAGTCAACAAGACCAGTCTTTTGGTCAACTTTGTATGGCATTGACTCAAAGTAAACTGATGTAGCTGATACTCTTCTTTTCTCTGTCATGAAACCATGGGTGAGGTGGCCACCATCAGGAAGATCTAGCCCCATGATTCTGTCATGTGGGTTCAGCAACCCGGTATAAACAGCAAAATTTGCAGGAGACCCAGAGAGTGGTTGAACATTTACACCCCACTTTTCTTCATCAAGCCTACAAAAAATTCATGTACAGTTTTGCTTAGAAAATCAATGAGCACAAAATAAGCTATCACTTTAGGGGCTAATTTGCCTTCAAAATATGTAGTATGCACAACAATAAGAAATGCTGCAAATTACTGAAGGAAAAGGATACTTAAGATAGGTCACTGATAACAAGCTATTACACGTTTTTTTATAAGAAAATCATTACTTTGCTTGAGCCTCAATTTTCTTAACTTTTCCCAAAATTGAGCCTGGGATTTTCTTAAATTTTTCTTAACTTTTACTGAAACAAACTGGCTCAAATGGTTCACACTTTCATTATTAATATTGTATATTTGAATTTGAATCCCATCATTAACATTTTGAATGTAATAATGACAAAATACTGATTTTTGGCCTATAAAAACATAGTTGAGAAGCTCTTGTAATGAAAGATGATTTGTCAGCTAGAGTTTGTCAATTAGGTACTGTAACTTGGAAAGGGTGCTAATGAGTAGAGCTTCTGGTTGTTCAAACATGCCTCACTGGATCAGGAATAATATTCTTGATTTCCATAGAGTAATATCCATGAAAATAGTAGTAGAAAATGGAAAGATCTGCAACAAGAAGAAGATGGGAGAGAGGTTGTAGAGAATTGGTGAGGTTTGGATTGTTGGTGAGATGGATAGCTTTAGATTGAACTTTGTTGAGAAGATGGAAAGAAGATTTAAGAACACCACCCCAGACATAGGAGCAGTACTCCAGAGAATGATGAATATAGGATTTATATATAGTTAACAGCTGAAAAGGTAAGAAATAGCCACGGGATCTACAAGAAAACAATTATATAGTATCATGACGGGCAAGTAGAAAATTTATGAGGGTACTCATCTATGCAGAAGGCCAAAAGCTCAAAAACACATTGAACAGAAGGAGATGAGGTGGTAAGGAAGGCTTTAGGTAGAAATACACACTGTGCCCTACCCTTACCTTTACACCTTACAAAACAGAACAATATATGCAAAATGCTCAATCATAAATTGGTAATGCTATGAATGACAGAAAACTATTTCACTAGATCATATCACCTAAATACAGCAAGTGCTCTAGATTTGCAAACTTTTTCAATCTGATCAATGAATTCATTTCCACTGTAATATCTACTTTCCACTTCTCCTTCTGAATATTTATTTGTCAAGCAAGAACCAAGGCATTGCAGAACAGCAGTGCTTGTGAAATTTTCTGAAGCAATCAACTCAATGCCTTTTATTTGTCTCTCTTTTTCCTTGCAAATCAAATCATAAATTAAAGGATCACTTTTCTCCAGTGGTTCTGATAGCATTGTTGAAGAGACTGATGCCATCTTGGACTACTAACTGGAAGATCTGGAAAAAATGAAAACCAACATATGAATGATTGACACAGGTCTCTTAAATCAATGACTTGGGATTAGGTCCACATTTAACCAATGGTCCAGCAAGCAGGAAAACTTGCACATGTCCAAGGCATGAAAGAGCTTTCCACTAGGGACATAACATGGTCTTTATCTGCTAAATTAATTTAGTTCTAGGATCACATATAATTTTACTTAAACAAGTACATCACATACTTATACTGCTGTGGAAGCAGTGCTCCTGTACTCCTACAGAGGTAGCTTTTAGCCTTCAGCTTCTCTTTAAAAGTGGATGACAACCATCATTGTTTGGCAAGTCTGGGAAGAAATGACTTACTAGAATTGGCACTGACTAAATGCATTTGATCAACACTGTTGATAACTTTCTATTGCTACACCCCTAAAAGACCTTCCACACACCACTGTCCATAAGTTATTGCTGTGGCTGCCAAGGGACTTCAAATGCCTTGGGGGAAAAGAGAAAGACAAAGTTCCTTGTGAGTAAAGCAAGCAAAAAAGTTTCAGAGTCTAGAAATTCATCTTGGAAAATTACTGCTGGTTTTACTTTATGAAGCCTCCCAGACCTAAAGCATTAGGTATTATGAACTCCTTTCACTTGAGGCTTTTGGGCAAATTGCTTCCAGCCCCCAGAAATGTTATAAGATATGTGTGGTAACCCAAGATAAGTAACAATTTCTTAGGTATACCAATCCTATACAGAGGCATGCCAAAGTAGTGGGTGTGGGGGTGTTAAATCCCTCACTTTGCTGACACCATTGTACAGTGTGGCCTGGGGTGAAAAAGTCACTTTTGAAGTTTTGAGTATCAAAATACAGTTGTAGTATGATGAAAGTAGGAATCCTAACTAAAACAAAAAAAAAGAATCAGATTGAAAACTCAACTTTTACAGATTTCATGGTTTGACAAAGTTGATCATTGCTTAAATGACTGACAAAACAACTGTCAAGATTTTCAGAAAAATAAACTGATTTCAAGCAATAAATAAGTATCCCTGGAGATCTTGTAACACATTAAATCTACAATTACCTACTACATACATATAAGTATTATAATATGAAAAAATAATTCACCCTTTAGCGAACATCATAATTATCTATAGTGATAAATAAGCAAGCAAGAGGATTTCAGAGTGATAAAGGTCCAAAAAAACTTAGTCCAGAACTTGCTTCCATAACAACATCAAAGCTTGGGGCTTAAACTGTACAAGATTAGAATATGCATTAGACTTGGGTTATATTATAAATACCTGCCTTAATTTGCCAAAGACATAGAAAAATTGATTGAAAATGTAGTGTTGATCCTGATATTTGCATGATTTTGACAGCTGATAAATAAGCCCCACCAATAACTTAGACCTAGATGACATTTCTTGTGTGGTTTGAATTAATTTATTCTGGGTATGCATATGAATTAAAGCTGGTATGTATGCCTGGAACCATATTACTACAAAATAAATACTTCAGAGAACCACATTTAGTTTTCAGAAACAAATAATCAATTTGTGAAATATTTCAAAGTAATGGATGTACTTGGATATGTCTTGTTCCAGTGCAAAGCCACAAGAAAAGTTAAATTTAAGAGTTTTTTCTATTTTGTTTGAGTAAAGGACATGATCTGCATAATTCATTGAAAAACTACAACACCATCCCCAAACTTTATGCATTTGGCATCCTTACTGTTTATGGTATCAAACCATAGAGCTATATTTATGTATCAAATCTAGTTGGAGCAACTAAAGGTTGACAATCACAATCAAACCTGAGTAAATGACAAGCTTCTCCACACAGCTAGCACAGTCATGAGACAAGAAAACTGTTTGCCCACATTTCTCAGATCTGTTGCATACACTAGAGTGGGCAAGTTGGCTAGTTTGTCTACATGTAATTTGTTTTGCACATCTCACTTTCTAGGATTGGTCAAGACCTTTCTCACAATCCCTCAAATAGTCTCAGGCAATCAATTTGAGCTGCAATATGTCAAAATTAGTCAATGTTGACCAATGCACCAAAATGTGGTACTTTGAGCCTAGTCTGTCAAAAGCAATATTTTATAGTTGCTTAAAAAGTGCATAAATTGTGCCTCCTAAAAGATCCCCAACAAGCCCAGTGCTCACCTCTAGATAAGAAACGTCAAAAACAGTAGCTTTTGTAAAAAAGTGCCCAAACATGATACCTGAATATACTGCAGTCTAGACCCATGAAAGAAAGCTTTTGCAATTTTTCTTTGTTATATCACAGAGAGCTATATATTTGGCTTCTAAAATGCCCTAAAGCAGTGTCAGCTAATTATTTTTAGCTGAAAAATTGCAAAAAAGTGATTTTTGGCCTATGTGCCAAAACATAGAGATTTGGGCCTAGTCCAGGAAAAAAATCACATTTTCTCATATTTCATTTTTGATTGCAACTATATTTCATTGGTTGAACTTCTTTGAATCAACAATTTACAATGACTAAGCATGATCTTGGTAGGTTGGACTATTTTGTACCTACCTTTTCAAGAAAACTTGACTTAGCACAAGATTTGGTTAAATTGTACAATTTATAAGTTGGATCAATTTCCTATCTTTCTTTGGAGTTCAACTTAGCAGGATTGGGCTGCTTCTTCCCCTTCCCAAATAATGCTCAACAATATAAATAATGGGTTCTCTGTCCCTCCCCCTTCCCGTAATATTCACCAATGCAGGGCTGCTGAGAGGGGGCAGAGGGGTGAATTGCCCCTAGGCCTCAAGGTCAAAGGGCCCTATAACACCCAATGCTTCAAGGTGTGTTAGGCCTCATAGACTAAACCAGCAGTAATTTTCTAAAATTGATTTCTAGACCTTGAAAATTTTGTGGTCGCTTCACTGGCACTGGGCCTCTTGATTTTCTAACTTCTCTTTTGCCTACAAATTCTTGTTGCATACAAATTGTTGCAATGCTTATACTTCTGCTTGCGCTTCTGCTGTTTTGTTATGACATAAGACATCAGATGAAGCAAGACAAAGATTTTGATCTATTCCTTTTATTTTCAGGCCAAGCAACACCTTTAGTACTTAAGATAAATCAAAATTAATATTTGGCTATTAATAAGGGTATTGAACCTCAGGGGAAGATAAAAGCTGCTACAACTGAAGAAATTGTTGTCATGTGCTGCTAACACATAAAAACAATTCCATCCATTTTAGCAACTGTCATCCTTCTCTTTGAGCATTCTTGTGTTGTGGAGCAAGATATACTTACAAAATAAAGTCACAGAGAGATCTCCCTTATTAAACTATAACACTAGGAATATGAAAAATCTTCATGTACAGAAGCTAAAATTAGAACATACAAAAAGAAGTTTCTGTACACAGCTCCTAACACTTGGAATAGTATCTCACAGGCCACTAGAAATGCCAAGACCATTGTATGATTTAAAAAAGAGTTGAAAGCTCACCCTTTGAGCTAAAAGACACAATAGTAGCCCTAATTTGCACAAATCCATGGAAGAACAGCAATAAAATACTTCTCATTGTAGTACATTTATTATTTTTTGTGGTAAGGTAGCTTAATTCTCTTTATGTAATATTGTACTTGTTTACTTAGTTACAAGTATAGCTGAATGAATAAAGATCAAATAAAATAAATACAATCTGGTGGACATCCACACCATTGAAAGCAACCTAACAGGAAATTATTCTCCAAGAGAATTCTAGAATTTTGTGAAAAATGATCCATTTTAGACATCTTGGCTTTGATTTACCATCAGTTTCTGTCTTTCAAGTTTGGCCTAACATCACTACTGTTCTTGCTTTGAACATAAATGAGAGGAATTTTCATGCTTGCTTTCCATACTTTCCAGCAGTAGCAGTCTGGCAGGAGGGGGCGGGAGCTATGGCCCTCAGGGAAGTGTTTTGAAGGGGCACCAGAGAAGAGAAATGGGCGCTAAAGCAAACAAAATCAATGTGCAAATAAAGAACAATTAGTTTAAATGTGGAAGTGAAAACTGTATTCCAGCATTATTGTAAAAAGGATAAACGTAATACAAAGTTAATAGTTATATTTCATTGTGTCTACAGCCATATTTCAACATCACATGTAACTTTCTCTACAACTAGCAAGTGAGTTCGAGGGCAACAATCTGCAATGCCTAGTATATTTACCATGGAGAGCTCTTGGTCCAGTAATCAACATTGCATCATCTGGAACAATGGATATCACAGACTTTCTTTCATTTCGGTTTGTTATTTTTAAAACAATGAAACCTCTATGAATGCACATGTAAAATCTCTACAGCCTCTAGATCCCATTCATTTCAAAACATGAACTCCAAAATCTAGCAATGACACTACTGACAAATATGAGAGGTCTTTTAGCGAATATCCTCATTATGAAGAAGGCTCAGGTCATATTAAAACAGATATGGATAGCTGAAATAGGGTCTAATGTACTTACTAGACCACTCAACTCATAAAAGATCCCGATAAGGACATGTACTCCTTCTCTGACTAGCAACCAATG
The DNA here is from genome assembly GCA_900291935.2 of Cassiopea xamachana. Lineage (NCBI taxonomy): Eukaryota > Metazoa > Cnidaria > Scyphozoa > Rhizostomeae > Cassiopeidae > Cassiopea > Cassiopea xamachana. The sequence continues at coordinate 17,719,660 of OLMO02000286.1, read as the reverse complement.
ATAAACCTAATGGTTGCCCTATATTCCAACAGGGCGTTTTCTAATGTTCTAGAGGGCATGACCTCAACAAAATGTTTCACACACATGTCTACAACCTCCCATTATCAACACAAATGATTCCGTCAATTTATAGTTTATGCAATTTACAAAATTTGGAACATGCACTTGGAGGGACATTAGACATCAAAGCTTAGTTATTTGGGTACTTCCATTTTTGTACTGTTTCATGTCATTCAATGGAAAATGATATTGCTTTAGCCATAGTAGCCATAGTGATTGTGAAGCAGTTAGCAATTAGACATTTTGGTTCTTTGTGGGGGGATGGTAACAAGGCCTCCCTGCCAGAAGTAGCCAGGCCACCATTCTTTTTCAGCAGAGGTAACACTGCACTGAATTGCACTTCTTGTCTAACAAGAAGTGTTGTCAAACACAATTATTACAATGTTTTTGAGCATCTGGATTGTTTGACATTTTGTGAAGAAGTTATGCCTCAAAACACTTATAAACAGATGCGAGTTCTATCTCAGACAATGACAATTCAAAGTAGAACTAGTATGGTAACCAGATAATTCATGGACTAATGCAAAATAAAGCCAACAATAGAAAGTATGTAGCCTGGGCTTCGGGCTTGAGAAAAACATCAAAGCGGGCAACCCTAGTCAGGACGTTTGCTTAACAGAACGCCAACTCGAACTTTACCCAAGCAAGTTTCCATTCTTTGATTTCTGCGCTGGGAAACCTCACCAACGTATAGCGCGTGCGCAGGTGGAAGCAGTGAAAGTAACGCCACGAATAGGTCCAGTTAAAATGGTGCATTCCGTGTAAAACTCACGCCAGAGGTACGCCAGCAGTTCCTCAGGTGTATGCCGTTGGCGTACAACAGAAGCGCATAGATCAAAAGAACAGCATGCTGAGATTTGCTTTTTATGACGCCAAAAGACTGTAGTTTAGGTTTAGGCTATATCCACGCCAACAGGAAAGCTACCTCCACGCCGGAGATCTTCGGGCCTAATTGAATGGAATGCACTTTGGAAAATGGTGACATTAATAGGGCTTTCACCACTTTTGGCACGCGCGCGGGTGAAAACAATAAAATGGCAAGGGGGTATATTCCCCGCGCACTGCAAAGAATGCAATCTGATGCCCAAGCTTCAAGCTGGACAAGACAATATGTCGGAGAGGCAAAACCTGCTTGTTCTCTCACTTCGATTTGCTTTGTCAATAACAAAGTTCTTCCATAACAATTTCCCTTCACACAAATCTAGTTTTATATATCTTTCCTTTTATTTGTATCGTTCTTTTAGTACTTCTTATGAAGTTATTTATTGCTGCGAATTGTTCAAGTTAAATATAATAGCATATAGTAGAACTTGACCAAATGAATGAATTCACTCTTTCATGAAAGAATGAGCACCATCATTTGGGGGTTAAAAGCCCAATTCGAAATATAGATTTCAGGTCAAAAATTCCTTTGCAGGGGTAAGACCAAGCACAATGTTTCGTTTGGGGGCATTGCCCCTCAGTGCCCCCTGCAGTGACATGCTTTCCTACCCCTCCTAATGAAAACAATGGTTTTAAATATTTAATTTCTTGATCACGGATCCATAGAAATCATACATTATTTAACATGAAGCTAATTGCAGAACATACCTTTGGCAGATTATATGCTGTCTCTTACCTCTGCAACGTTTGGTAGCCAACTAAATGGTCGCTGCACCAGCCACCAGCGCATTAGGCCATGTACTAAAATGCTGACTGCTGGATACTAGGATCCTTGAACTGTAGGACCTTTCACTTCTGGGACTTGACCAGGGTTTGGTAGCCTTTGGTCTGCAGTTTAGGCCTTGACCAGGGGCGCTGGAAGCACTGGGGACACACGTAAGCACTGGGGCACTTTTCTTTTTTGTTCTAAATCTTCAAAATTTGGTAAGACCAGGCAGATTAATCAGCTTCTCTTTTCAGCATGACAATCATTGATAAAAAGCAAGTGCACTCTACTTAGCAAAAAGGCATTTTCTGACACTTTAGAGGGCGTTACCTCAAATTTTGTTCATGGGGCCAAGCTCGCAGACCCCCATATTTTATTACAATAACCGAGGCAAGAATACACGCTTTTTATTTTATAAGGACCCTCCCTCAAGGCCTAGTTCTAAAATTTCCTTATGTTTGGGCCTCTTTTTATCAAATTCTAGTACTAAAAGTTAGTTCCATAATTTCCACTGCACATATAGTGCCATAAAACCGGTAAAAACATAAGGAAAAAATCAATATTCTGAATTTTACTTTTTGTTTTGGCTCGAACTCAAGATGAAAGGCACAAATAAGGTAGGATAGAAGTTTCATAAACCTATCTATGTATGTTGCCAATCAGAGATGTGCAAATGGGGCGTGGGGGGAGTCGCGCCCCCATATTTTCAAATTTGCAAGAAAGTTGGTCAAAAAAGTTAGCTAGGCAGCAAGAGGGTTGGCCACAGTATTTTATGAGACCTTTTTTTAGTTATAATATAGTAAAAATAGTTGGTCAATTGGTCGGAACGCCCCCCCCCCCCCAACAGAAGGTGNTTGCCAATGTATCTATGTAAGTTGCCAATGGAACAGGCTTCCTAATTCTTGATTATTTGCAGTTCAACAAATTTTTGAAATTGAAAAGTTCCTTGGATTCTTCTCCATTAGTGGTATAAGTTCCATAAATATTTCAGCCATCTACATGTAGGTTCTTTATAAAGTGGTTCCTTATAAAAGAAAAACCGTTTAGTTAGACTCAGAATTTGTGATCAATTGGCACAGATCTGTGACACAAAAGAGCTTCTTTCTCCTATTGGGAATTCTACATCTATGCCCCCCTCTCTCGATCCAGTTCAGCTATCTATGGGCCAGCATTGGCACATAGAGGTTTGAGCACAGGTTAGCTCCAGTTAAAAAAGAAACTTGATTAAACTATCTAGATTTAGTTTGCAAAAAGTAGGCACTGCTACCTTCCTGTAAATTAAATCATTATCATAAAAACAGACCTGAATAGCAGATACTTGAATTACATACACTATAGCGGTATGATACTTTCACGAGGAGCTCGAAATCTCAGTTTTCCGAGCTTTGAGATTAGCGCAAATTACAAGTTCTGTAAAGCCCTAATTCAAACGGTCTCAACATTTCACAAAACTTCACTATACAATTAAAAGAAATGTTTAGCGAAGTTGAGAAGTGGGTGGGATTGCAATCAGTAGGACTTCCAATCAGTAGGATTGCAATCAGTAGGATTGCAATCAGTAGGATGTCCAATAAGTAGGATTTCCAATCAGTAGGATTGCAATCAGTAGGATTTCCAATCAGTAGGATTGCAATCAATAGGACTTCCAATCCGTAGGATTGCAATCAGTAGCACTTCCAATCCGTAGGATTGCAATCAGTAGCACTTCCAATCCGTAGGATTGCAATCAGTAGCACTTCCAATCAGTAGGATTTCCAATCGGTAGGATTTCCAATCAGTAGGATTGCAATCAGTAGGATTTCCAATCAGTAGGATTGCAATCAGTAGGATTGCAATCAGTAGGATTGCAATCAGTAGCACTTCCAATCAGTAGGATTTCCAATCGGTAGGATTGCAATCAGTAGGATGTCCAATCAGTAGGATTGCAATCAGTAGGATTTCCAATCAGTAGGATTGATATCAGTAGGATTTCCAATCAGTAGGATTGCAATCAGTAGGATTTCCAATCGGTAGGATTGCAATCAGTAGGATGTCCAATCAGTAGGATTGCAATCAGTAGGATTTCCAATCAGTAGGATTGCAATCAGTAGGATTTCCAATCAGTAGGATTTCCAATCGGTAGGATTGCAATCAGTAGGATTTCCAATCAGTAGGATTGCAATCAGTAGCACTTCCAATCAGTAGGATTTCCAATCGGTAGGATTGCAATCAGTAGGATGTCCAATCAGTAGGATTGCAATCAACAGGATTTCCAATCAGTAGGAAGCAATTATCACTACTGCGGTTGTGCCGACTAAACAAATGTTTAGTGAGTGTTCAAGCGCTCTCAACATTTGGTTAAGAGTGCAGTTTCACTCAACATTTTGAACGGGCTTTGCTGNGTTTGCTTACCAAGACTAAACATCGCTCTACAACGCAAAACATCACTAAACAAGGTGTTCCAACGCTCTCAACATTTTACTAAACAAAATGCAGAGCGATGTTTTGTGAAATATTGAAAGATTTAAACAGGCCCTAACTCTTCTCAAAATTTAGCACTATGCACTTCTCTTACTTTTATACGCTATTTCCAAAAAACGATCCAAAGATAGCGTTTTCCATCCAACTTGGAACTCTAGTTTTGAAAATGTCTTCGAGCCCAACCATGGTGGGTCCTACAGTAGACACTAAATATGCATGAAATACTCCAAAAGTCTCGTGTTAACCCCCTTCCCAGTCCCCACCGCTTACAAGTAGCCAGGGAACATTGCTTAGAAAATTGGAATGAATAGTACTCGGCAATAACAGTAACTGCCTAATTAACTGCTCCAATCGTGCTTTCTTGGGAAGACTTAATTTTGAAAGGAGATGAAACTCGGCAAGTTCCACATTCATATATAAATAGAATAAGTAAATACAGGCTACTTTTCAAAAATATTTACATGATTTTTACATGATCAAGTTTTATTTCCACTACAACTGAAAATTTTTGCCTACTTATTTGACTTACTGACATTTTTGACTGTAACGGACATTATACCTGAATATCAAGTGTCAATATACTTTTTACACTTTCTTCACACTGCTGACTCAACTGAATTTCTAACTCTATCAAACCAAAGCTGAAGAAGATAGTACAGATGTGTCTAGTTCACTTATTCTTGAGCAATGTCATAGGAAAGTTTAGAGAAGATCGTACAACTAAACTCGTGATCTGCAATGGGATTTATGTGTATTCACGCATGCGCTGTAAATGTACCAATCGTAAACAGAGGGGAATATGCAAAACGAGTCTCGCTCATGGCTTCCGATCACGGAAAGCTATGGCGGGCCGAAATGTGTCGCTCAAGTCGGGCCTCAAAACTCTTGCGGCAACCTGCTAGGTTCGTGCCAAAATTTCTGCGTGCAACATCACGCAATAGTTACAATTGCAATATGGTCCTGATCTAACAGTACTCAATTTACAAAGGCTCACAACAGCAGGCACAGAAAACTCTTCAGTTGCTGCTACAAAGTGTTGCAATATTAATCTAAAAATAGCAAATGTTAAAATGAATATTACAAAAAATCGTCCTGGCCTCTCGATGAAGCTTCCGGAAAACATATTTCAAGTATCACCAAGATAATAGTACATTTGCGCTATCTGGGATATATTGCTTGATACCTATTTAGCAAGCTTACTTATTGTAGGTGATCACATCAATCTTTTTTAATGACAAAATAGTAGTTGTAAATCGCACAATAATTTGGTGTTTATTTTAATTTTCCGTTAAAAAAAGATGGCCTCTGGAGAGCAGGGTCTTCCCTCTTGAGGTAAACATGTCAATCTTCAACAACATGGTGTCCAATTTTGTTAAGTTTATTGCCTACTCATGATATTTGAATTTTGCCGTGGAATATTTAGGCCTATTCTCCTCACAGCTAGCAACGAGTTTGAGAACTAATTGACACAGTTAGCAAAGAGTTTGAGCACTACTAGGCTCACCATGACTGGACCAGTCAACGAGTTCATACAGAAATAATGATTACCTGCAGAAAAACCACGGCTATATT
>OLMO02000286.1:17680887-17693947 GCA_900291935.2 Cassiopea xamachana | reverse complement strand
GCTTTTCCTAGCAATCATGGCTTCCTTCTTTGTCTTCCTTGTTCTAATTCTGAACAATAACATCACCATCATATTTTTCAAGGAAGCACCTAAAAAGTGAGGGGGCCAGGTCATAAAAGGGACACATGACCACACCCATAAAATAAATAGCCATGACCATAAACCACACTACATACAATCCATGCATAACTCACACTTGTGGGGTGGTGGTGGACACTTTCATATTTTTGGGGGGACATAATCTTCATAAAAACCAGGGTGCATGTTGTTTATGGCATGTGTTGGGCCATTTAACCTATGTGCTTAGTAGTTGGAGGGAAGCAAAGTAGGTGGTAGACCATAGCAATGAAAGAAACCATGTAAATGGTACAGGAAAAACTGGGGGTTTGGAGATCACACCCTTTAAAAATTTGGAAAAAGCCCCTTCTGCAAAGTAGGATATAAATTGCTTTGTTCATTGATCTTTATGCTGAGAAGGAAAAATTCCATCCCTAACAAGTTTTCATCAAATTTTGACAACATAAAGCAAAAAATAAAAAGCTATGTCAACTTTGTCTGTATGCCAAAGCTATGCCTATATGCCACTGGAAATAGTGTGACCCTGCCTAGTTGCATCCCAGTGACTTTACACCAAACCTGAACAAAAAGCAATCTCACACAGTATGCTGTTTTATATGTAGTCAATTGTTGAATCGTCACTAATGCATCTTTTTCACATTTTGCTCATCTTATGTTGAGAACTTGGGCACAAAAATTATTCAACAAGGGCACTTTTGGACTAGGCAGGGGCACTTTGCATAGCTTGCTAAAATGTGGGGGGTCATGGCCCCTCTGGTTCCTACAGCTCTGTCTTTTCATTTCTCCAATTGCACCATTCTTGGGTCTAGAAATGATACTGTTCAGACCTATCTACAAGGAACGAATTAGCTCAGTAGAGCTGGCTAGCCTACTTAGGCAAGATCTCTGCTGTACAGTCATTAATACTGAAAAAGCGACTTGACTTCACATGAGAAGCAGTGCCAGCTTTCCTGGCCAAGACCTCACCTTAAACTGCCAATATCTTGGCTAGCCAAGATGTAAATTTCCTACGTGAAAAGCTATGCAACTGAGCCAGCCCGGCCAACTGGGATGAAAATGTAAGCAAAGTTCATACATGCAGAGATGCAATCAGCCTACAAGCCTATCAACAAAGGCTGGCTTGGCTCTATCACTCTCATGTGAATGTGGGCTATAAAACTGCTTGACTTGATGACCCAGTCTGCTTTACCAAGCCAGCCCCTTCCTTGTGAACAAGCCTTTAGAGCACTGAGTCTGCTATAGTCAATCTACTCTGTTGGGCTCAGTTCTGGACAGGATCACAGTGTCTGCTTTTGCTGAAGGGACCATTCAAAAAGTCTGTCTACTGTCTACCAAATATTCATCAGTTCCCCCCTCCCTCCCTCTAATACACATTTATAGCAGTGGTTTCCAGACTTGGTTCTGTCAGTACAGTCCAATGGTTGCACCACCAGGGGCAAAACTAGGGTACTTCAATTGGGGGTGTGAGAGGTGGGGGTCTGGGGGGCTGTGCCCCCAGAAAAATTCTTGAGACCATGCCCTTTACTTTGGCTTAGAATGCATCTCCTAATACTAGAACAAGTAATTATGCCTTATTTTTGATAGACTCTGTAAGCAGATATGCCCTATTGTTTAGAGGCTTGGTAAACATATATGCCCTATTGACAACTTCTATATATGATATGATATGATATGATATGACCCCAGGAGAAAACGTAAGCGTTTTGGGCAGATGATCTACATGCCAAGCACTCAAAATTGCCCGACAAATATACCAGCAGCCAAAGAAATTGCCCGACAAATTACTAATTTTTCATTGTGGGGGGTGCTTCAACCCCGTCAGGAGTTTCGCCCCTGTGCGCCAGAAGTTACACAAATTCTTTGACCCATTGGAATTATTTATTTCCCTGTGCAGATACGTGAATAGGGGTTGCTTGAGACACTGCCAAGGTTCGATTGGGTTCTGCTCCAGCAAAAAGGTGCACAAACACTGCCCTATATTATCGACTCGCTTCAGCTGGCTCCCTCAAAGTTTCAGCTGTGGGGAAACGTGGGGTATCCCATGAATGTACATATGTGGCGCTACCTAATGAAAAATAACTGATTGAAATAAGTCCTAAATTTCACGGAGAGATATACTTCAGCAATAGCGCTCCAAAACAGGCCTACCCGGAAATTGGCTAATGTCTGTCAAAGCTAAAAGTATTCACCTACTTGTTCTATCCTTATTGAATGCATGGCATGTTACAGGACACTGCATTACTTCAAAAACATCTTTCCCAGACATATTGGAAGTCTCCACTCATACAATTTTCAACGTAATAAAGTGTCGCGGACTCTGGTCAGTCTACACGACAAGGAAATGTGTAAGTATGCGAAAACTAGTCACTGAGCACGAACATTGCGCAGTGGCAGACCTGGACATGACCAATAAACAGAATGACTACAAGACACGAAAATTATCTAAGAAACGCTAGGCTCATTTTTTCGAAGATTAAGAAACAACCCTACCCGACTTGAAAAAAGCTAAAGAAACTGTTGTAAATTGCAGTTTTAATTTTCCGAGTTGACACTCGAAACAGTCTTCCGTCTTTTTGCTAGTGACACCAGTATTTTTTCTCTCATAAATAGCTTAAAATTGTTGAAATACATGTAAACACTCAACTAGCTAAAGTATCTGAATGGTTATTAGCCAACANAAGCTATTATTAAATGTTTCTAAATCTAACTTTCTTGTTAATAGCCCAAAGAAAGTAATACAAGCAATATATCTCAGCATAAATAATGAAAAACTTAAGCAAGAAAAGTACCTTGGTATCATGATAGATGAAAAGTTAAATTGGAAACAATATATTAATCAAGTGAGTATTAAAATAGCTAAGTGTATTAGGATTCTTTACAAACTAAGTCATTTTATCCCCAAAAATACGTTAAGAATGCTTCGCTTATCCAACCTCATGCACTCCATGGTATACTGAATTGGGGATGTGCGAGCAAATCAGTCCTAGAACTCCAACAACCCAACTTACGTAAAGCTATTAAAACAGCCGATTTTGCTGCGTATACTGCACACAGTGAACCCTTCTTCAAACGTTTAAGGCTATTGAACTTTGACAAACTTTATAAACTTGAAAAAGCAAAGCTCATGTTTCAAGTTAATAAAGAGACTAACTCCACTACTCTAGGCCACGAATTTCTGAAAGCAAAAGTCTTCACCGATATAATCCAAGGCAGTCTTCGAACCGTAGTTTTTCCCTACAAGCAATATCAACAAACTTTAAAAGAAATTTTCTTACGTTCGACGGCATTGCACTTTGGAACTCTTTGCCACTAAATGTGAAAAAGCCAACAACAAACTGTCTTTCAAAAATAAAATGAAGCATTACCTCTTAGANAAAGCTTGACCTAATCGAATTTGGTCAATATATAAGAACATTCTGTATACCTACTTTTCCCACTTCATATGTTATTGTAGTTTTTTCTTTTTGTTTTACCTACTTCATATATTCTTTTACTTAGTGTTATTAGCCTTCTGTTATCCCATTCTTACTGTTGTTGAAAATCAAGCTAAAATAAATTGTAAAGGGCATGTCACGTCTACCGAGCACATGGCTTCGATAGCTTTATCTTGAGTTTTTTTCATGTGTCCATCAGCTGACTTAGTTATACATACATGGTTGTTTTTTCTTTAATATTCTTATTCGTATTATAATTTAATTGCAAATTGAGATTTAAAAATATGTTATATTTTGTTATGTTATGTTATGTTATGTTATGTTATGTTATGTTATGTTATGTTATGGTATGTTATGTTATGTTATGTTATGTTGTAATTAACTAAGTTTATGCTGAAAAAATATTTTGAGTTTGAGTTTGAGATGGCACTTCACTGTATGCATTTCTACAGCGAATTACAAGATATTCTTTTTAACTATGCAACAGTAACAAAACAATTACTTCAACAGAAACACAACTAAACACAAAGCAAAAGATACCAAACTGCAAATGTATCAAATGCTGCTTGGGTCACTTATAAAGTTGGATCCTTTTTCCACAGAGTTTTTCAGACTTTTCGCAGAAAATCCCCAAGCGTATGAGAACTGCTCGTAAGCTATCTACCAAAGTCGGTCGTTGATAATCTGGCCACACCTACACCTCACATCCCAATCCCCTTGGCAACACCAGACATTCCAAGTAGCAGTTATAAAAAAACAAGAACTTCATATACTTTCGGTAGAAAAATACGGGATTGTCCCAATATACGAAGAAAAGGGTGACATTCAAGACTTAGAAGAGATAATCTAAGAACGGGAGAAAGTGGTAGGTATACAAATGCATTTATGAGCCACTTTTGCTACGTTTCATAAAATGTGAAATTAATCTCCGCACTGGCGATACAATATATATTATTCTGTTTTACTTTTGAATTGCTTTATGATGAAGTAAGACATTGATAAAGATTAGAATATATTCAGAACTTCTGACGAGGGTACAACTTCGAAACTTTATAATAATTAAGGAATGATTTTAGATTCAAAACCAGAGAAATCTCCATTCCCCTCGTTCTACATATTCGTCACCAGATATTGCTTTCTCTCTGAAATCTCCCTCCAAGCAATCTCTCAATCTCCTTTTCTGTCGACCCCTCCATAACCTTTCTCACTACACAGTCCTCTTCCTTTCTCATAACATGCCCATACCACTGGAGTCTCCTTTCCTGGGCCTTCTTGGATATTTCGGCCACCTTAGCAGTCCCTCGGATTCTTTCATTCCTTATTTTATCCATCCTTGTGATTCCACACATCCATCTCAACATCCTCATCTCTGCCACATGAAGCCTCTGTCCCTGAGCCTTTTTAATTGGCCATGTTTCTGCCACCTACATCATCGCAAGCCTCACCACCGTCTTATATACTTTTCCTTTTTACTCTTACACTGATCTTTCTGTTGCATAGCACACCAGACACATCCTTCCAGTTTTCCATCCCGATTGTATCCTATGGTTTATTTCTGGGTCCAGGGATCCATTGGAAGCTACGTGGGAACCAAGGTACTTAAAAGGTATTAGTCTTCTTTAGTTTTTCCTGAAGTAAGCACACATCACCGGATTCATCACCACCATTAAAGACCTTCTACTCCGTTTTCTTTCTGCTAATCTTTAGCCCTCTGTCCTCTAGTACCCTTCTCCATCTCTCAATTTTCTGTTGGAGTCCTTCCCTGGTATTCGATATTTTGACTATGTCGTAGGCAAACAATAGGTCCCATGGTGCCGGCTCAATTATTCCTCTGCCTAACTCTTCCATTATTATGTCCAAAATGTACGGGCTCAGCGAAGATCCCTGATGCAAGCCTACAGTCACTGGGAACATCTCGCTTTCGCCGATGCTCGTTCTTACTAGCGTCCTTGCACCCTCATACATTTCTTGCATCAACCCCACATACTTTTCAGAGACACCAGCCTCTCTAAGACATCTCCAGGTTTCAGCACGCGGTACTCTGTCGTAAGCCTTCTCCAGGTCAACAAAGGCAAAGTGTAGCCTTCTCTGCTTTTCACCAAATTTTTCCATTAACTGTCTAACAAGAAAAATTGCATTCGTTGTTCCTTTTCCCGGCAAGAACCCAAACTGCTGCTCTTCGATCTCCGTTTCAGCCTGTACTCGTCGCTCTATGATTCTTTCCCAAATTTTCATGGTGTGTGACATAACTCTAATACCCCTATAGTTTCCGTAGTTTTGAATGTCACCCTTTTCTTCGTATATTGGGACAATCACGCTGTCCCTCCAGGTATCGGGCATTTTCTCCTGATCATAAACCTTTTTCAGCAAGTCCCATAGCAAATCTACTCCCTCTTCTCCCAGGGCTTTCCAGACTTCAGCTGGTATTTCGTCCGGCCTTGTAGCTTTACCGTTCTTCATTCCCTTTAAGGCCACCACTACCTCATCTCTAGCAATCCCAAGTGTTTCTCTCTCATTTGCCGTACCCTCTCCAAAAATTCTTCTTCCATTTTCTTCTTTCAGTAGCCTTTCAAAGTATATTTTCCATCGGGCTTTAATCTCTTGTTCATTGCTGAGGATTTCGCCTGTTTCATTTTTCATCTGCGTTATCTGCGTTAGGTCTTTTGCCGCTTTATTTCTCCTTTTAGCTAGACTGTAGATTTTCTTGACTCCTTTCCTTGTTTCTAACCCATCATAAATCTTACTTACTGCACTTGCCTTTGCTCTCGCAACCGCATTCTTTGCTTCTTTGTTTGCTTTCTTAGCCACCTGCTTATCTTCTTCGTTACCAGAGTATAAGCCCTTTTCCTTGCTTCTTTCTTTGCCTTAACTTTCTCCTGCACATGATCTTTCCACCACTCCATGGATTCTCTCTAATACACCCCTTTCTGCGCCAATATGGCTATTTAGGTCTCCTCCCAGGAAAACGCGTTCTTCAGGCGGTATCGCCTCTATTTCCTCACCCAGATGCCGCCAAACCTCTTCTTTTTCAAGATCTGTGCAACCGACTTGTGGCGCGTATGCACACACAACATTTACATTCATTTCACCAGCGCAGAGCTTTACCCTCATTATCCTGTCATTCCTTCTTACAACACCAACAAGGTCTTCTCTCCATACCTTATCCAAGATGATTCCCACTCCATTTCGGCTGTCAGGGTTTGCTCCGCTGTTAATGAGTCTACATCCTTTCCCTAGTTCTTTCGACTTATTTCCTTTCCATCTGGTTTCTTGTACGCACAGGATGTTTACTTTCCTTCTGTCCATCAAATCTGCCAACTCTCGGCTCCTACCAGTCAAACTTCCCACATGCAACGTGCCCACTCTGATTTTTTGAACTAACTTCTTTAGCCCCGCCCGTTCTTGACGGGGTAGCCCTCGCCCATTATTCGCAAGAGTAGGGCGCTTCCTCCGCGCGTCGCTTACAGGGTACGCCCTCGCATTTTCCGAGGCTAAACAGTTTTGACTTATCATTTTTACGGCCAGATGCCCTTCCTGACGCCAACCTTCCCCATTTATCCGGACTTAGGACCGGCTCTGAATTGTGCTGGCTTGCACCCCCAGAGGTTGGGTTGCGCAGTGAAAAGGTAGGTATTCATTTAAAAAGGTGTTCATATATATTGAACTTATTTTAGGTTTTGAGTACAAGTATGTCAGTACATCAGTATATCGAAGTCGAGGCTATTGTTGAAGAAAGCTCCGAAGAAAAATTACAAGGAGTAATATTAAGCAAAAAACTTAATTTCAAAAGTAAAGTGCGCGCCCTTGCTAGAGTATCCACATTGATGGATCTTGGGAGGTTACTTCTCCTACGTGAACAGCTTCATAAATGTGCAGTTTAGCTACTTCCCCTAATTTGGATGTTTTATGACAGATATCTAAATGCAAAAGTGAATAAAATCCATGAAAGACCACTCAGAATTGTCTATAAAATTACCCATGCCGACTAAAGCTTTATTGAAACTAGATATTGCAGTTTCCGTTCACCAGCGCAATCTACGATACTTGATGACTGAAATTTACAAAACCAAAAGTAGCCTAAATCCCAGTTTCATGAAAGAGCTTTTTAAGCCAAGAGATTTACAGTACATTTTAGGAAATAAATTGCTTTTGATATACCACAAGTTAATACAACTTCATGTGGGATAGGAACAGTGCAATTTATAGGTCAGAAACTGTGGCTCATGCTACCTCCCTATGTAAGAGATTCCACATCATAAATAGCATTCAAAAAGGAATTAAGATCCTGCACAATAAAGTGTGATTGTAGATTGTGCAAAACCTTTATGTATAGGGTTGGTTTTATTTACTTTTGTACCGTTTAGTTTATTTTATCTACTTTATCTACTTATCTTGTCTTCCTTCTGATGGTTGGCCTTAATTTGCTTTATTGACTCATTTCAAACACCCTTTATTAAAGTGGGTCGTAGTACCTCCAGTGAGATTGCTTATGCCCATTTACTTTCAACTTATGTTTCAACACATTCATCCGTTATATCTTTGGCCAAAAGTTCAAATACTTTGAATTTAGTGCAAGTTCCCTTCTGTATATCTATTGGTTTCAATTTGCTGATGACGTCAGTGGCGTAGCGTCAGGGTATGGAAGAAAATCAGTGAATACCCTGGGATACCAGAAATATATTTTTTGAAAAAGCTTGTTCCTTTGAAGCCTAAAATTCAATACAGCCATTCATTATTATATGAAATTTCCACATTAGTCTGCTATTATTGAGAGCAATGCTGCGTAATAGCAATATATCGCCGCTTATTCTCTCTGCTTTGTTATGGCACCGGCTACGTCATGCAATAAGCGGTGGATCTCTTCCGTATAGATTCAACCAATCAGAGAGTCTATGAATAGGTTGGTCAATCTGCTGACAACGCAATCACAGAATAAGCTAGGAAACATTCCGCTTCCTCGACGAGCAGTCTCGTTTGGGTCATTCATTTAGTACGTACGCATGAAAAGGGGAGTGGGTCGAGTAAAGACGTATGCCATGCGTACGAGACGGGAGGGGGAGTTGAAACATCTAAGTACGTACGCAAAAATTCCCTTTTATCATACTTTGTTGTGTAAGGCTATGACTTTCATTGCTGTGCTAAAAAGCACTTGCTATGATTATTTTCCTGTCTCTCCAATCTTTTACAGTCTTGCTCCCCATGAACTTAGTTATTGGATATTTGAAAGCTTTCCCATGAGAAATGGGGGATTAAATGGGAAAGTGTACGTAGGCAATTGGGGGGTCGCAGCAAGCGTACGTGTGTGTATGCTGGGGGAGGGGGGTCAAATTTTTGCTACTATGGTGGGTACCTACTAATTGAATGACTCCTTTAGGGTATATAATGGCAGCAAACACACAGTTATGAAGTAAAAACATGATGTAATGTGGCAGAAGAAACCTGGCAGACAAGAGGGAAGCATCTGGCAACAATTCCTTATTATACGGATGTTGTTTTATTTGTTGAGCATCAAAATATGCCGTTTAGGTTCTTGGCATTAAACCTCTGGCAATTGACAAGCTTTTGTAATTTCCATGGATGTCCATCATCGGTTAGAAAACTGAAAGCAAAAGGTATTGTGTGGCTTCAAATCTATTTTTGTTTGAAGAATGTCCAAAGGGATACTGCTACTAATAAAAAAGGTCACAGAGTAAACCTTGGCCATTTCTCTTGCAACATGACCGACTTCTGACCGACTTCCTTGCAATTTCAGAACTATTGGGAAAGTGAAGAAATCCCTTGTCACCCGAAAAACAAACTCTTGCTGTATCATCGTTTTGTTCTCTCCAAAGTGTCGTGGCACATAACAATTGTAGATCTTGGTAAGACATGAATAGCTGAAATCATAGATAGCCTGGTTTCCAAATATATCCGTCAGTCACTTGTGCTACCGATCAGTGCCATCCTTGGCACGCTTGCTATGTCGAAATCAAAATATGGTATTAGCTTTATTCCTCCTTCTACAAAATTTGCTCAGTACCACGTAGTTTATAGAAGTGCCCTGAAATCATCTCCTAACAGTGATATAAATTCTCTTTGGTCTCGTACCAGCTCCTGTTGCAATATATAATATGATCAGTATCGCAATACCAAACAAGTCCTAACTGCTGTTCAAAATGAAAATGAAGAGCGTATTCGTCATGAAATGAAGTCGCAAGGTTTCATCATCTCATCTATACCCATTTATGGTAGCAAACAAACACGTAGTCTTTGGACTAAGGTTCATTGCAACAAGCCTACAAACATCTTCAGCTTCATCGTAAAGTATATGAATAATACTCTCGCAACTAAGAAAAATCTTTGCAAGTGATCTTTATCCAATACATCTGCATACTCCTGCTTTCAGTCTGAGACTCTCCAACAAGTTGCCTCAAGTTGCAATTTCTATCTTCACGAAGGCAGATAGACCTGGCGTCATTTTTCTATTTTGATACATATTACCAAAACCGTTTCATCTGTAATGTATAGCTCATTGTTTGCAGACCTTACTATCTTTCCATCTCTATCTTTGATAACTGGTGACTCTATTCACTCAGACCTTGTCTTGGTGCCTAAAAATACTTCTGTCTACGTACTGGAACTTACTGTTGGCTTTGAATCCAAATAAAGATAAATAGTAATCGTAAGGATGCAGATAGAATCCTCTCATTGCTAATCTCCAGAGATCGTATTTGTCAATCTTTCCATGAGTGCTCTAGGAATGCTTGAAACGTCTGCTGAATCCTTTCTGTCGATGCTGACAGACTTGAATTTCGATCAGAAAACAGAAAGACGCACTGTTGAAATCAACGAGTATGAAAAATGTACTTACTACATTTTGTCGAAGAAACAATAATTGGACAAACTCCAAGCTGTTTCACTTTTAGATCACGATTCCCTTATCATACGTCGGGTTGAATGTCTTTCTTATTGGTTACAGATCTATTCTACTGTAAGCTTTAAGTAATTTGTATGATAAAGGTGTTTTTGTCGTTAATTAGTTATAATGCAGACTTGCACATTATGCACTCCCTTTATATAGTGAGGTGTGTATCTTTATATACTTAGTTACATTGCTATCATAAAGTTTCAAAAAATTGTTATTATTAATATTAGTTGGTGGATATATCTAAGCTATTTCAACCAATCAGTTTGATCATGTGGTGTGGGTCTTTCGTGGTCAGGGGAACCGATAAGAAAGCAGACTTATGGGTCCCACCTGACTACTAATAGCCTTTGCTTGTTGTATAGCTACCTTGATTGCCGCCCAGGATTGATTTCTAGGGGCTCAGGAGAGCAAAGCCCCCTTTGTTAAAATTTCTGCTCATTTTGGGGGGCTCAGCCCCCTAAAACTCGTGCATTGGCTTGGCTTTTCGGAGTTTATTGGCCTTGCTTTCTAAGTGCTATGATCAAGTGTGCACTGCTATATGGTTATTGAGGCATTTCTTATTGTTGATTATACTATATCAGCATTTAACTAAATAATCATGTTTCCATCTTTGAAAACATGGGCGTGGTTGTAGCTGGACCACACCCAAACGATGGGCGTGGTTGTGCCTAGAGCCCCCCTTGTTAAAATCTTAGAAATTACTACTGTCGCAGCCATGAAATGTTAAAGATTGGTTCGCACAAAATTAACGCAAAAATAAAAGTTGGTATCCCACAAGGAGAAGTCTTAGGTCCATTGCTCTTTAAAATATTTATCAATGACTTATTTCTTATGAGACTAAAGTATAGAATGATTAAATTTGAAGAAAATAATACCATATACTCGTGTGGAAATGTTTGAAGCGAAATTGTCACTAATTTGGAACTTGATCTTCGTAGATTTCGCAATTGGCTGGCAGAGAAAGGTATGGTTGGAAACCGAAAGAACTTCAGCTGCTTTTTCCTGGATTTTCCATACTCCATCGTTTGTATGGTAATTTAATGAAAAGAAGCATATATGGTCTGATCTAACAATAAGCAACCTTTACAATATGCCAACAATAAGGAACACAGATTTTGGACCAGAATCACTTTCTTTCAAAGGGAACTTCATCTGGAATAACTTGGGTGACAGTATCAAAAATGAACCAACAATGTTAGTTTTCCTTTTTGTTGGTTGGTCTGAATTAGTACTTAGTACTATTGTAATTAGCAACGTTAAATAAAGATAAGCATGAAAATAGAATTCTTGTAACCCTTATTGCTTTCTGTTTAAGCCACCCAGCGATTTTCTGAACTTATTGACACATTTTTTTTGTTAAACAAAGATGCGTATGAAGATAGTTAAAATAAAGATGGACACGTGACATAGCAGTGGTACCCTATGGAAAGTAACTTGTGGTAGGTCGTTGATGATCTATGGTATACGTTCTTATGTCCAACTTCTTCTTCTGGCCATTGACTATGTTCTGGCTTTACTCACAACTACGTAACTACGTGAGGTCACCAGTGTGGAGTGTCGTCTCCACATCTTCCTGTCTCCTGCTCAATAAGTCCCCTCACCCCTATATCATATCTTATACAATCTTCCACAACGGGTATAGTCGAGGAGCAACGCCGCATAACACTACTTCCTAAATTGTTTCGCCTACGAAAGTAAAGCCGAGAAACACTGTGTTTGCTTTAAGCCCTAGAGTTATGCTTACGAATATTTTAAAACTATACCGCTTCTGCTGTTCATCGTCTTCTTTGTCCAACCACCATCACTTCCACTCTCTTTCAGGCATTTGACACACATTATCTATGAGTATGCAATAACATCGTTGTTTGTTATATGTTCTATTCAAACGTAGCCGTACATTAGTCATGATTACGTACAGAAGTTGTTTTCCAAGTTGTTCATTAACCATATTTTCATAAATACCGTATCCTGTGATGCTTACTTTTGATATGTAGAATCGCTGTATCAGACTGGATAGGAATCAAAAGATAGAATGAGAGAAAACATGAACTTTGCAGTATTGAAGCGTCAAGTAGACAGATTCTTTTTTCATGACTGGATACGAAACTTAGTGTCTCTGTGAGAGTTCTCTTGGCACTTTAGCAACTATATCCCTGAGCCAGCAGGTAGCCAGCGGGAGTATGCTGAAAAATTCGTACGACACATAGGAATCCTTTCTCCTCACAAGTTGCTCCAGCCATCGTAATCGACTTACCCGAACCACTTCATTTCTTATGTCACAATTAATGCATACAATAGACTGACACAGGTATTTACGAGGTATTATAATTTCAACTATATAGCTAGGTTTTCAGAATTTATTACTTTTCATCATGACAACGCCTTACAACTAGACAAGTAGATATCATCGTAGCAACAAGCTTAACTAAAAACCCAAAGTGTACCTATCCAATGGGCTCTTGAAGTTTGGACTCAGAATAATGGTATTATAATCATTAGCCTTATGTAGTCAATGAGAAATTTGAAGACAAATACTACAAAGATAACATCTTTTGTTGATATGAAAATCGGTCATTTATTCGTTGTTCTTTTATTTCATCCCTTCAAGTGAAACTGGATTTTTCACCCATCATCAACTACT
>OLMO02000286.1:17668520-17679671 GCA_900291935.2 Cassiopea xamachana | reverse complement strand
TAGTTACCGTACCCCATACCCCATTGTCCAAAAATTGCAATGCATGAGATTGAGCAAACTCGAGCTTTTGGTTAAAACATTATCTTTCCCATTGTTGGCTAGTTGATTAGTACCAAAATTATATGACCAGCTACAAAAGTTAGCTTTTGTGACAGTCATACAAAAGTCCTACTTTTTTATTCGTGATGTAAAAGGATGCAATTTTAATCTTTAACCTCTGAGAAATATAATTGCATTCTGAGAAACGAGTAAGAAGTTGGTTCCTAGAAGAAAACCCCCACTATTCAATATTAGAGGAAATGGCCGAGCAGACGATGAATAACGAAAAATATCAAGATCTATTTACTTTGAGAAATAGAAAAGCGCTGAGTTGCATGAAAATCCTGAAACACTATCTGAGCACAGGTCTGTGGTAAAAAAGCGATTCCCTTTCTAGTTCAAGCTTGCCATAACGCATACAAGAAGTTAGCATTGAGGATTGAATTGAATTTTCCGAAACTCCTTGCATTAGGTGCACTTCTTTGAAATCATAGTGAAAATTTTACCTCAATAGCCAAATTTAGCTATTTTCATAACTGGTTCTCATGTTTCACAGAAATAGAATAGAACCAAAGGATTCCGCTTTGGCAAGACGGCAAAATAGCATAGCCGATCATTGAACAGCAATTGTCCTCAGTGAGGGAAAAAGCTCGTTCACAGCTAGCAATATCAACACAAAATATATCCTAGGTCAGAGGAAAAGCTTAAAATAATTGGTAGAAATATATCTTTACTTTCAAGTAGTTGAGATTTCTTACATTATTAATTAAGCCGTTGAAGATACAATGTTTGATAAAAATGTGCTATATACAAGGCAACAATTTATCTGTGTACATTTAATGAATCGCATAAATGTATTGGACGGGATGGTTCAAATAGCAGCAACTGGTGTTCTCACAATTCCCTCGAGAATCAAACATCTGTCACAATTCTTTAATCTGCCTTGTACCAAATAGTACGGTAAATATTCAGCATGCAACTATCGTGATGGTATATTGCCACTTTCAATGAATAAAAATTTCAAATCATGACAGGACGGAAAACAGAACAATCAAGTAACGACAAAAACGTTACTTGTTGAAGTGAGCTTCTCAAAATAGTGATGGGTTCATGTGATCAACTCCTTACTTGTTGCTGATATCTGGCCATGCAAGGGGGATGTATGCGTAGCTGTGCACATTAACATCTACAAATTATATGCCAAATGGATATGCTTGTAGGTATGTCTTCAGATCATTTGGAAGTTTCTCAATATTCCTTGGTAAATTCCCAATTTCTGTTTGTGAATTGATACTAGTCCTACAAAGATGCTGAAGAGTTGGGCAGGCAGTTCTCACACCTCGCAACAGCTGAACGTGATATTTTCGATTCTTTGAGGAAAACACGGTTAAAAATGATCCAGTTCTCGACAAGTTTATATAATATGTTAGTAATGATAAAACGTTTTCAAATGTAGGCTCCTGACCGTAGTATTCTCCCTCTATGCTGAAACGTCCTTTTGAGTAGACTGTTCTGATATGTAAGACTTTTGTTTTACACTTTGTTGATATTGTAAAAAGACAGCTATTCATTCTACTATCGCGTACCAAAAAATCCCCAAACGGCTTGCTTTGTAACATATTCTCAGCCTCTTCCCTTGAAAGGTTGCACCAGTACAAGCCACTCGTCTTCAGTTGAGTCAAATTGTCACAAAATGCTGTATCTTGACTTGAATTGACTATACGCACATTTTGAGCAGCATCATTAAACATCTTTTATAAGTCATGACTGCAAGCATCTATTTCTGAAGTTGGTCGTTCACTGGTCTATCAAATAGGCAAGTTCAGCGGAATCACATTGCAACTTCTTGGAAGTAAACATTAGTTTTGCTTAGGCCAATGACAGCAGATAGTCTGGAAAGAGGCTCTTCTCTTTAATATGAGTTGATACTCAACACTCGTTCTTAAATTCAGGAGAACTGCTTTTTACTCTGAAATCAAGTGTATACCAAAAACTGCAGTTTTCAAAATAACTAGGAAAAAGCCTTCCAAGAAGTCATGCGGTTCGTTAACACGTTTAGTCCAGGGGATGTCCCCCTTCATGGAACTGATTCGTTCTCAAGGAAGACAGCCTCGGTGTCATTACATTGCGATCATTGCATAGATATATTGGAACTTTTCAGTGCGGAAGTCGTTGTAGTGAGGAAATGTTCCGTGAAGTTTCGATGCAGTAAAACCCTTTCCAGTAGGTATTGTGTTATCCAATTCGTTGCTTGTGTTACTCTATTAGTAGTTAATCTGTCAAAACAAGTGCTCATACGAAAACTGCAGAGCTGGAAAAACCTAAACGTAGAGTTGAAACTTTATACGGCAAATAGCATTTTTTCTCTGGAGCACAAATTTAAGGTATTTAAGGGAGAGGTCATCCGATTCAAATTTTTCCGACTGACAGCCACCTCTCAGTTTTTCGAAAATTATTCTAATTCGCAACTAATTCACATCTGTTGTTTTTAACGCAGAAATAACCATCTTTATTGTACAATATGCAATAGACTGTAGGTATTGAATATACTGCTTCATCACATACAAGACAGTTTCCTCTTGAATGTTACAATTTTAGAAATAAGAAGGGAAACCTTAGAAGCAGTGAGTATGGGGCAGAATTTATTACTCCTAGGACCTGATTAATTACTATAGCCTGAGTCTTCTGATAGAACCAGAAGAGGTTAAGCTTCTTGAATTGATAATGCCTTGAATTATTAAAATTTTCACTCTCAAAATCTCATGCAAGGTCTAGAAATACTTGGATTTGATAGCTACCCATCTATAAGCCTTTTTTCGTCTATATATAAACTTTTGAGCCCCAAATAGATATGGAGTCGTGGCAATTAATTATTAAAAAACTGCTGACATTACCAACCACCAATTGCATTCTGGGGAATAGAGAACTGCTTATTGTGAATTGCTTAGTGCTTTGTAAGTTTGTGTCTTTCTTTTGTTCATATCTACAAGATGTCATATCACATACTGAACTATTAAATAGTATTTAGAGTAGGAATGAATTTTTCATTTTATTTTTCTAACTGCCATACTTATCCAGGCATCATGCTTCTTAGATGCAATTTACTTTTTCAGCCACCAGGGGCAGGTCCAATGCTGGACTTTGGGGGCCATCTGATTCATTTTATTGTCTTTTTATGTAGTAAGTCTCTTAATAAAATTTTTGCTATGGGAAATGCTACTATTTGTGGTGGGCCATGGCCTCTGTTTCCCCCTTGGATCCACCCTTACCAGCCACCAAATTTATTCCAAACACCATGTCTATTAAGGACTCAGGAGTATATCCTAGGGCAGTGCAACTATTTTTTGCAAGGCCTCCCTATAGAAAGAGAGAATATTTTGAGCCCCCCATTCAGTATAAATAAGAGCATTGTTGATAAAAATTGCATATGTATACCTGTTCCCATTTAGCATTGCATCAGGCCCCCTTGAGGGGCACACCCCACTATTTGAGAAATAAATTCTAGGGTTGGAGTTTCCCAGCCCATGAATGATAAAGATTCCTTAATTCAATCTGCTTAATTTTAAGTTAGATATACTATTCATGTCCTCTGTCCTATAGTTTACATAATATTTGACTAAAACACTTTTTGGCTCATACAGCCTACTGCGGTATTGATTACTTCTAAACATGTTTCCATCTTTCAAAGGTTGCCTTTTAAGTTTTTTAAAATTGCTTTTTTAAAGTTCATCTCTGCAAAGTGAATATCATAAATTTCTGGACTCTGCAGCACATCAAAAATAAGGCATTAGTTGAAATGCATAAAAATCACGTAGTGTGGTTTTTCTTCAATCAACAAACATTATGTATTCTCACTTCTCACTCTCAATGCAATACAGATGGAAAACTACTTTCCTTGTATAGTTGTTAAAGAAATATGCTATTGCAATATACTATTGGAAATATACAAATAATTAGACATGCACTCCTTTTATAAGTAGCTTTATATTAGGCAGAATTCTTCCGACACAAAAATGTATGAAATTACTGCTATTGTAAAGTAAGTGAATAAATCATACTTGGATAAAAATAAGTAGGACATCATGGCTTTTTGAAATATGTCATATGTATGTGGTTAGCTACAATAATATGTGTCATATTTAATGCAATCTTTACAGCATATTTAAGTATATTTCATAATTGGGAAAATCTGTTGTATAAATCTTGTTCTTTCAGATATGGAAACTGATAAAGTCTCTGGTTGAGGTGATCCATCTATGGTGGAAAAGTATAAAAATTATGGAACTTTATGGCAAAGCTATAAATCTGCGTATCAACTATAGGATATTTCACAGTCAAAACATACATTCAACTAGATACNCTTTAAACTTTCCAGAGAAATTTATGACAGATAATGTTGAAACTAGATAAAAGTGTGTCAAATATACTACAGAAGTTGTCTTCAGGTCTTCTTTTGTTATCAAGGTAATTTTTATCATTTCATCTGCAGTACATAAATGTAGAGTTTTTGTTGCATAATGTGGCATACCCCATAGTTACTAGAGTTGACACAACATCTAAGGCCTTTCAGGGCCCCTTCAAAGGTTTTCATGAGGCAAGATTTTTGCATTATGTATTATGAAAAATGGTTTAATACATGCCAATACATGAAACAGTTACACATGAAAGAGCCCTAAAACATTCTGTTATCATTTGCTCAATAAAAACAAATGCATTTAAATAACATCCACAACAACAAGAAGATTTAGTAAGCAGTAGCATGGTGGCATAGGTTGTGCTAAACCTTTGTAACAAACATCTTACAGATTGTACTTAAAGCTAACAAAAATTTAAAAACTATAGATCTAAAATGGAAAGAAACACTTTTATTCCTACTTATTCTCACAAAGAGTTGCCAAATTCTGATTGGGACTTCCCCATTTATTCACAGTAAATGACCCTCTGAATTATAACTGGGTATAAGGTGTGACATTCATTGATGAAATGGGTTAATATTACACCAGTCCCTAAATTTGCACATGCTTTGGGGGTCCAGGAGAATGCTACCACAGGAATTTTGAAATTTAGATCTTCTGAAATTGCCCAAAACACACATGTTTCTACTTATTCCCAGAAAAGTTAGCTGAATTTTGCTTTACAATTCTTCATAGGAAATTAGTTAGCGTTTTCANATCAATCAAGTTGTTTTGGTTGAGTAAAACTACTTAACAGTATTCAATTCCTTCTTTCTTGCTTCAGTCTTTTCTTGTCCTGTTTGCAAGTCTGCAAGCTGCACTAAAATGTCTAGCCAAAGAATTTCAAACAATGTGCAAGAAGAAGAGCTTAAATCATATACTGTTAGTTAAGTGTAAGCTGATTGGCTTTCACATTTTCAATCATTTTGCATGGGATTATAGCAGGACCATGGCAAAGGGATACCCTCTGGAGGATGTGAACTGAAAGTTTGCCCAACAGGATGGGTGTGGCAGCTATACTTATTGTATGTAAGAAAGAGTGGTATCGGAGTAGTGAGGAAATAGAGAGGGTTTAGGGGTAAAGCTCCTAACAAATTTTTTGAAAACCCTTTACTTTAGCTATACATGCAACCAAATCCCTTTTTTACATCACAAAGGTGCTGGAAAGGCATAAAAAACATCAATTCTTGTGTTCACCTTTCTACTTTTCATGAGTTAGTTAAACAAAAACAAAGAGTAAATGTTTTTGGCTTGTAATTAATAAATATTGTATCAAAAAGAAGAAATAAATTGGAACTGAATGTTCATGTTTTAGAAACAAACCCTTCCTCCC
The DNA here is from genome assembly GCA_900291935.2 of Cassiopea xamachana. Lineage (NCBI taxonomy): Eukaryota > Metazoa > Cnidaria > Scyphozoa > Rhizostomeae > Cassiopeidae > Cassiopea > Cassiopea xamachana. Next base: position 17,673,845 of record OLMO02000286.1, on the reverse strand, counting down.
ATTCAACCGCTTAAATCATTGCAAATTCTAACTATGTGTCAATGCACGAACCTGTTCTACTACTGCACTAAATTGCTATCAATGTGTTCGGACTTTGGTATGGTGGCAGTTAGGAGCGAATTGCCGACCAGTTGCAAGGCTCGTCACAAATTCGTAGGATGTGCCCAATGAAATCGTTCAAACATACTGATGTTGCCAAAAGAATGCCAGTAGTACCTATTTCAGCGCATCACATGAGCCAGGACAGGCAGAAATTTATGTCTAGATGTTGCAAACCTTCCCAAAAACGAGCACTTTACCGATAAGAGGCAAAATTTGCTGATAGGGCTTTTTCCAGGGGGTGTCATGCCCCCACGCGTCCATTCACGACTGCCCTGGATGGTAGTAAAATGTTCTATTGAAATGGTTTTTCATAGCACAGTTGCTTGTTCATGACTAATAATGGTACATTACATTTAAATAATGGTACGCAAAGACCTTACTCTTGGAAATCACGATCAGCTGATTTTCAACTGAGAAGATAATGTGAAATATCAAATTTTTCATCAACTTCTGCAAATCGATATTTTAGCGCTCCTCAAGGTCACACACAGCTGATCTTTAAATAAAACGCTAATAAAAACTTTACTTTTTGAATTCATTTTGCTCTTTTGGCACCCCTGAACAGTCACGCGAGGGAGGCTCGTGCCCCCTGTCCCTCTGTCACAACGTCACCGTTGGTGAGGTATCAACAAGCCAGGAGAGAAGACATACCTGATTACCACGCATTGAAAGTGGAGCTGGAATGCTTCTGTTTAACTCAATCATATCTGGAAATCCTTCAGCTGTTTTAACCTAACCAAAAGAAATAGATCAAGCAGTTTAGCATGGCAAAAAAACACAGATATGTAATTAATCAGTTTGGTTACAGAGACTGGGAAGAAACTAAAGAAAAAGCGCAAGTATCAACGAGGTCGAGGGTCATAAGAGGTTATGAGTATCAGAAGATGAACACATGTACACGATGATGCATTTCCACTTTAATTCACAGAATAGATCGTACTGAACAAAATAAAATGTTTGGTAGCATTATGATTAGCGTGCCTTCAAATGTGACTTTTCCCTTGCCCACGTTCTTGCATTGTCAAACATCTACAATAAAGAAACAACAGGATAAAGCCTAAACCAACAACACGAAATGATAATAAATGATAAATTCACTTACCATCCACCAACACAGAACGAGAACTTTCCGCAACTAAAGTACTTTTATTTCATTTAGTAAACAGAGAGCCTACCCTATGTTGTTTCACCATCCATAACTAAGACAAAAATTTCTTCACAATAGAATCGTCATTTACCAAGAACGTACAGCCTGAAATTGCATATTTTGATTTCACATAATTAGAACCTTTTCAGCCTGATATTCCAACTAGTTTCTTATTGATGATCCACTAGGAAATAAACTTAGTCTGTTTGACAATCAACCAATTTCATAAATGCTCAAAAAGGTGCTTACATCATTGTGATGGGAAGGGTTCGCGATTGATCACACTCGCGAATAGGTAGTCTTGAACGTTTTTTAGTAACTTCAAATTCCGATGTTGTTATTTGGAAAGTTAATAGCCTTTATCTTGTTTTTTCATACTTTATACCTTGGCATGTTGACAACAATCATTACTTATTTCCGACTTTCATCATTTGATGATGATGGACTGCTTTTACGTTTATTGTTTAAACTACGGTAGTTTCTTTGTTTGAAAGAATGTCTGATAAATGGTATATTTGTCGCAACTTAAAATTCTTTTCTTTGCCTCTTGATTTGATCTGAGCATGCGTATGTAAAGAGCTTCTTAGAAATGCGAACGAACTCGCAAAATCATTTGCACGTGCTAATAACCACACACGAGGTATTTTGCTGACGACACACCTGCTCCACTCTACAAAACTACAAAAGAGCTTCAATTTTTCTGATCCATTTATTGAATACAAAGAGACTATTTTCGTATTCAATACTTCTTGTGAGAGTTCTTGTTTTAATATATTTGCTGTATATTTTTCTATATTTTGTGTAAGCTTTAACTTTGGTTTTTGCATATTTTTATTTTTATATAGAGGTATCTTGTAATTAGTTTTTTTTATTTTAACAGGGTAGCATGTAAATCTGATTTGTATAGACTTTAAACTTTACCCTGTATCATGAATTTAGCATGAAAATGAATTTTATATGGATATTGTGTAGGGCCATCAAATTCATATGATTTTCAAATATGGGATCATTAAGAAAGTGCGCAATGGAAACAATTGTAATTTTGACCCGCATCCCTTTTGTAATTGTTTGTCACATTCAAACTGATACCCCTTCATTGCTGCGGAACATTCTGCCATGAGACATTAATATAAGTAATATGATGCGATGCAAAATGTTGTTTAGTTTATTGTAGTATTGTATAGTAAAATTTGGAAAAATATATGTGGCAGCATATTTCTTTGAGTAGCAACCTATAAGCTTTCATGATGAGTTTGCATTAATATTAAACTAATAATAAATTGGAAGTGATGGATTCTTTAAATTTCTCCCCACTTATTCTTATTGCCATGGTGTAATTCACATCTAAACCATCATGTCCTTCCTTCAAATGTTTTTAAAAGAATATTTTCTATAAGAGGGCTAAATTAAAACTCAAAATTGCTGAAATTAAGGATTATTAGGAATGATGAAAGATTCAAGCCACATAAACTCAAAACTCTTAGTCAATTTGAGTATTTTTAGAAAGCGTTCATTAGAAAGTAAAAAAGTAGAGCTGTTGAAGTAACTTTCTGAGATATTGATGTACAGCTAGGAGAGAAAGCTAGAATAATCAACCTGTTTCTCCAAAGCCATAATTCTCCCTTCTGCTTTTTCCAGTTTTTGAAGTAGCACTACCCTCTCTTCGATTTCATCAACTTGATCAAAGTTAAGCTTGGTTAGTTGAGTCTGGGGTAGCACTTGTCGTGGAACTAAAGAAGTGTTTCGATTACTAACCTGAAAACACATAAAAACTAAGTTAACGAAAGCTACTGAGCTCCAGCTGTGTCTACTACATACCCATTCATAGNGAAACTGAATGCTAAAATGCAGCATCATAGTCCTGTATCTATGGGGGGATGTCCCTCCCATACAGCCACACAAAGCCGACCTAAATGACGGCCAAACTCACTCCCAGTTCGTTGACTTCATGCCCGCTTCGATTCACAATACTGGCAAGAAGGAATGTTCGTATACGGGCTCAGATACAAATCATTATATCTCGGAAATTTGGCCGCCGACCTTCGACAGACTGTGGTCGTCGGCATTTGCGTGCTATCCTCTTATTCTTTTGATTCAGAGGGCTGAAGCCCTTATTCTAAAAAATTGATGGTACATTATACAGACTAGCAATGTGATGAAGCAAGCTTCTTCCAAGAATTTACGATAGAAAAACGCATGCGATGATTTTATGTTTGAAAAGACTGCTTACGATGCTATCTCTGCATCATTTTCCTTTACTCACTTAGGTAACACACTCCAACACCAAATGCCATCTATGAAATATTAATTGAAGACGTTAGCTTCAACTTACCATGTCATCTTTAAAAGTGACATTCAAAGGTTTGACAATGGCATTTTCTGAACAAATTGAAGAAGAAATCAAATTACAAGAAGGAGATGATTATTATTACTATAAATCATTATTATAAAAAGCAATGTTAGAGAATAAAACAGTGCATCTAACTACTTTTTCTAGTTCTGCATCGAGAGTGTCAGACAAATTCCTGTAAATGTTGTGAGTGTTGTGCATAAAACCAGATAATTCTTGTATTGAAAAGTGCTGTATTCTGGGGTGCAAATTAGGGGGTATGGGNGTGTGCCATACCCCACCTTGGAGCTAGAAATTGTTAATAAGTCTGCTTGAATAGGCCCAGGAGGAAGACGATTAAAACGCTGAATAGACTATGAAAAACAAATTCTTTGCGAAGGAAACGTAAAATGCATTTATTCCTTTTGTCTCTTTATTTCTAGGAAGGAATATCATAATGAAATGACTTGTAACTGTCATCTCCTCTCTTAGAAACAAATTTTCTGAAAAGATAACCACTTCCAGCTTACTACCCCTCTCCTCCTGTCCATGTATATTTACGCGTGCTGCAGATATATGCAAAAGAAGGAACGAGGATATTTTAAAACTTACATCCATTATTATAATGAAATCACACCTTCTTGTGAAAGTTTTGTGAACGTGTAATAGATACAGACGATAATCTTTTGCGGAGAGATAGTGACCTACTTCAAACTAAATTTACGAACCTGTTGAGATCAGTTGTCCTCGATTTGATTTGGCAGCGTTTATTTCATATTCAACTATGATCTTCAAAGTATCGTAAAATAGACAAGAATATGTAAAGTTGGAGGAAGTAAAACGAAAATGAAATCAACTATTACTATGAACTTCAAAACAGATCCAACAGAAAAGGATTTAATATTGTGAAAGTTATGTGGTTCTTGAAAATTTTATAGTAACAAATAACAACTAATCACAACTCACTTGCTCCTGCTTTTTGCAAATCTTTTCAAGACGTTGATACTTAGACATTTNGTGTGCCATACCCCACCTTGGAGCTAGAAATTGTTAATAAGTCTGCTTGAATAGGCCCAGGAGGAAGACGATTAAAACGCTGAATAAACTATGAAAAACAAATTCTTTGCGAAGGAAACGTAAAATGTATTTATTCCTTTTGTCTCTTTATTTCTAGGAAGGAATATCATAATGAAATGACTTGTAAATGTCATCTCCTCTCTTAGAAACAAATTTTCTGAAAAGATAACCACTTCCAGCTTACTACCCCTCTCCTCCTGTCCATGTATATTTACGCGTGCTGCAGATATATGCAAAAGAAGGAACGAGGATATTTTAAAACTTACATCCATTATTATAATGAAATCACACCTTCTTGTGAAAGTTTTGTGAAGGTGTAATAGATACAGACGATAATCTTTTGCGGAGAGATAGTGACCTACTTCAAACTAAATTTACGAACCTGTTGAGATCAGTTGTCCTCGATTTGATTTGGCAGCGTTTGCTTCATATTCAACTATGATCTTCAAAGTATCGTAAAATAGACAAGAATATGTAAAGTTGGAGGAAGTAAAACTAAAATGAAATCAACTATTACTATGAACTTCAAAACAGATCCAACAGAAAAGGATTTAATATTGTGAAAGTTATGTGGCTCTTGAAACTTTTATAGTAACAAATAACAACTAATCACAACTCACTTGCTCCTGCTTTTTGCAAATCTTTTCAAGACGTTGATACTTAGACATTT